>JADRCD010164867.1:0-17755 GCA_019843815.1 Montemys delectorum | reverse complement strand
TTGGAGCCCGCGCGTCAGCTGGGGCCGCCGTCTGGACGCTTAAAGGGCCAGGCCGCCCTGCGTGCCGGCTGGGGGCGCGGACGCGCGCCGTCTCGACGCGGCTGCCCCCGGGAGAGCCTCGGGGTCCCCCGGGCGGACCCAGCTGCTGACGCGGGAGCGTTGGGACCGCGCGCGGGGCCCCACCCTCCCGCGCCGTGTCCCTCTCTGCCCTTCTCTGCCGGGAAGTTCGTCCGGGAGTCTACCCCGGGTGTCCTCCCGCGGCTCTGCATGGGCGGGGCCGGGGTAGGCGTGAGGTCGCTGAGCTGAGCGCGCCGCCCCCCGACCCACCTGCTCCCCTGAGCCAGGCGACGCCGTGGGCCCGAGACCCGCACCCCAGCCGCGCTCACCTCCCGGCCCTGTGACCCCGGCCGCTCCGGCCTCCCACCTGTGTCTCCGGGACCCACCTGGGGGCCCCTGGCTGCAGAACCTCCGAGCAACCGCCGCAACGACGGAAGTCTTTCAGATGACCTGCCTGGAACAGCCGGGTGGGGGCCGGAGGCCCAGGGCCGGCCGAGGGGCCCTCCGCGCAGCCTCGGCGCTGGGGAGATGCAGCTCGGCTTGCGGAATGCCGCTCTGGCACTGGCTCCGTGGGGGCAGGGGGCTGGCTGTGCTGGCAGGAGGCTGCGAAGGAACGCTGCCAGCCGAGCGACAGCAGGGCGGGACTACGAGCTACCACCGTGGTCTCTCCTTCGGACGCCCCGCACCCCTACCCAGCGGCCACGGTTCAGCCTAGTCACTCTCCCAACCCTGCCCCAGCCGGGCCATTCCACTCCAGCCACAGCGGTCTCCTTGGGTGTACGCCTTCCTCATGGTGTGCGGGGGTGGTGGTGGGGTGGTGCTGTAGCTCTTCCTCTGGAGCCAGGCAGGTGTCATCAAATAGTTAAGGGTCTGTTCCCTCAGAATGCAAGGATTTCTCACTGGACACTGGGCTGGCTACCCCTGAGCCTGAGCAGGGAAGCTGAGGTGGTGGTGTGAAAAAATGTGGGGACAGAGGAGAAAGCCCCTTCCTTCACATGCGCAAGGCATATGCCCCTAGGTGGGGCAGGGAGTGACAGCCCCAATCTATATGAAGGCCTATGCCTGACTGAGGCTCTACGCTGAAGCTGTGAACCTATCAGTTACTGACGACTCCTACACTTCCAAAAACCCAAGTTTCTCCTCAGACTCAGTTGATTGCCTCACTCACCTGGGAGGTGGGGAAGGCAGACCTACCTCCCTCCCTCCTGGGTGGACAAGGAGAGTCCCTCAGAGAGAGAAAACATGTAGACTCTGTGGTGGGAGGCTGGAGAAGCTGGGTAATGGCCAGCCTAAGCACGGATGGATACTGGCCTTGGCTAAAGTAAAGGAGTGACCCCACCATCACCACACCACTAGCTTGTCCCACTTGGGTTCTCAGAACTCTGACAGAGGGAGGGCAAGAGGGCACACTGGGCTTGTCACTGGCAACAGCTGCAAAAGGCCAGGAGCCTTCTTGTGTTCATGGTTGCAGAAGTGAGTGGTCAGGGGATGAGGTACAGCCAACTGGAGGAACAAGATGGGAGCAGAGGAAGGATTCTAGGCCACAACCTCAAGCTCTGTTGGTCGGTCAGGGGCAGGAGCACTCACTACCATGATAGAGGTGGGTACTTTAGAACCCTGAAGCTGGGTGACTCCAGGCCAAACTTCTTCGGAGAACAAGGAAACAGCCCCAAACTCCTTGGGGTTCCTGTGCTCTGCTGGGGAAACTAAGCTCATCAGGTAACAGAAGTGGGTGGTGCAGGCTGGAGGGGGGGGGGGTGCTAACAGCCCGTGCAGTACGAGGCCTCCACCTCCCCTCAGTTCTGGCTGCTGAGCCCAGCACTAATGGGCCACAGCTGCACAAGGGTGGGAGCCTAATGCAAACCAGCAGGTTCCACTTCCCACACCAACTCCAAGGCCTTAGCAGAGCTGCCCTGGGAGCTTCCAGAAGGCTCCCAGACAATCTCGTCCTCCACAACCTGGGGCCGCTGTACTTCTTGCTGAGTGAGATGTGACCAGCAGCAGTGTCAAGGCCTATGTCCACCATGGCTGTGCAGACACCATCGGGTCCCACATGTCTGCCAGTGGTGGGGTTCTAGAGAGGACTACTGGGCCCTAAGTGTTTCCAGACACGGCCTTCAGGGATGAAGACTCCTCTTCAAGTTAGGGCAGCTTGCCAGGTCAAATGCATCCTCTGGGTTCATCAACTGGGAGACAATGGTTCTCAGAATCTGCACGTGGGCAGCAGTCATCAAGGGTTAGGGCTCAGTGGACACAGGCATAGCATAGTTCTGGCCCTTTTAGAACTCCCAAGTTCCTCAGCCTCAGGCTGTGGAGTTGGGTCTTACTGCTTGTATGATGTTCGGCATTGAAAACAACAACACTGGGCTGTTCTAAGCCACAGGGAGGAAGCAGCTATGGCAAGAGGCCCAGGCCTTAGAAGAATGTAGCCTGTGCTGTGGTGTTCTGATGCCAGAGTGCTGAGCTCTCTCTCTCCCTTATACCTCAAGGTACCCGAGAGACTACAACAACCAATAATTTGTCTCAGCTAAACATTCTGACCTGTCCTTTAAAAAAAAAAAAAAAAATGGGTATTTTGCCTGCATGTATGTCTGTGCATCACTTTCATGCTTGGTGAGCAGAGGCCAGGAGTTGAATTCATTGGAACTGGAGTTATGATTGTTAGCTGCCATGTAGGTTTCTGGAACTGAACCTGGATCCTCTGGAAGAGCAGCCAGTGTTCTTATCTACTGAGGCTCATTCAGCTCCCACAGTCCTCACAGGACTGTGAGCTTGATGCCTTTCTCTGGCCAATTAAAGAAGTGACATGATGCTCCAGTACTGACCAGCTCATCCATCAGGCTTTTATCAGGTGCAAATAAACTCCACAAAGATCCTAACAGACTTCCCTGGTGTCCTCTCTCTCTTCTGACAGTGTGAGAACAAGGTCTCAGGTAGTCCAGGCAGACCTTAGTGGATCCTCCTGTCTCCACCTTCCAAGTGCTGGGACAATAGCCTTGTGAGGCCAAGATCACCTAAATTTTCTCAAGAGTCTTACTATGTAGCCCTGTCTGGCCTTCAACTCAAGAGATCCACCCTCTTCTGCTGGGGTTAAAGGTATGCACTACCCTACCACACCTGGCATTTTCTTTAAATATCAAAGCAGAGCACCCACATTTGACAATTTTCAGTTTCCCAAGTGAGGGAAACACTATTTAGAAAATCAGCTATCAGCAAACAAGGCGGCAGGTTCCAAGGTTCACTGGGCTTGCCCAGCAGATCCTCACCTCTATGTTCAAATGTCATATGGTCTATCCTAGGAGGTGAATAATGATGGGTGCTGCAGTCAGGTGACTTGCTGAGGACAGCGGAGAAGACCTGGAATTGCATCCCACCACAGAGTATGTTTCTGCCAGGCTTTCCCAGGTTACTCCTGCACCCCAGTAACCAGCTACGGGACAAGTCTCTTCACTTGGCTGTATCAGAAACTGACTGGAGTCTGAGCAAAGAAAGACCAAGCAGGTAGACTCAAACTCAGCATGTATTTTCATTTCTATAAGACCCTTTTCAAGTTGTAGAGAAATTTAATAGAAGTATATACAAATTAGACATTGCTGGTATGTACAAAAAGTATTTTCTACATTTTTGAATAATATCAACTATGCCACTTGCAGTAAACAGGATGTTACAAAATCATCCAATAAAGCATTTTCTATTAAGCACATTACACGACATAATTCAATTTTATTAAAAAAATAACTTCATACAGAACGATCTTGGATAAGAAGAAAAGCCATCTCCGTATTCACTCGAGTATAAACAGCAAGGCTGACACCACTGAATATGAGCGCCTGCCTGCTGGTACAGGTTAAGCCCTGTCCATGGCAGTAGGTGTAGGTGGACACCCTTCCTCTCCCTATGCTAATCTCCAGAATCTGCCAATGTCCGTAACTCCTCTGGCCACTGGGCTTCAAGTAGAGATTTACCTCTGGGGTCTGATCTAGTTCCATGGACCCTTAAAGCAGGAGGAGGGCAGAGGTTTTGGAGAAAGACAAAGATTCCAAGGGTCCCTGTTGGTTGAAGATGGCAAGGCCTACAGCAGGAGATGTGGGCATCCTTCAAGGGGTCTAGAGAGACCCCAGCTACAAGAAAGTCACTCCTTCCCAGAGTCTTCATGAGGAATGGAACCCTTCCAGCCCTCACCCATAGCCTTGAGACCCTGAGCAAACAAGTCAACCCTACCATGCCTGATCGTCAACGACGCACGGGCCCTCTTAGGCCGAGAAATTTGGGATAACTTGTTACACAGCAACCAAATAAGAATTTATGGCCCAATAGTGACTTTTCTTACTAATTCCATTTGCCAGTTTGTTTGAGCTCTGAATGTATTCTTTCCACTGAATACTAGATTCAAACATCCTTCTTTGTAGGTAACTTTAAAGGAAAAAAAAAAAAAAAAGCAGCACTCATTATAAACCACGTGTTTACCCTGACTAGCACTGAGTTCTGATGTTATCCTTGTTTCTAATTAACTAATTTACAGACATGGTGAACAACAACTGGCTGGCTACCAAAATGCTGCTTACATACATGGTAGAGTGACAGCACTCTTTATTTGTGGGATCCTGATCTCTGAACCCAGAGCTACTTACATTCTAAGCACATGCTATAGATCACTGAGCCACACGGCCCCGGAAGACTATTTTCATACATCCAGTACCTCCCCTCCATCTGGCCAGGGCTTTAGTAAGATCCTCCGGCCCAAGGCCTTTTCTCTTCCCAAATACACTAGCAAGGCCTGGGTGGGAAAGGATGGTATAGACTTCTACACCAAATACCTGACAGGAAGTCTGTGAACTGGATTTAACCGGCACTAAGGTGATTAAGTACACTTGGGGAAAGAATGCAAACTAAAGAGTAAAACAAAACAAACAAACAAACCCACACTAGTTTTTATAGGTTAGATTCTCCCTGGTGGAGCCATGCAAAAACACCGATCTGCACAGCAGAGTCTGTGACCCCAGGCTCTCCCAGGTCACTCCTGCACCCCAGTAACCTGCTAATGGACAAGTCTCTTCACTTGGCTGTATCAGAAACTGATACAACTTTTGTCCTAGGTTTCGTCCATCAGGCAGGGAGGGCTTCATGGAGTCAGGGAGCAGGGGTGTCTAAACACAAACAGGGAACAGGATGGTTGGGGCAGGGCTGCCACTGTTGCCCCAGTGAGAGTAAAGCTTGGCCAGGGTGTCTCTGAGGTGCAGTACTTAAGAGACTGTGGGGTAGCCTCTGAAGGGCATTCCTCAGCCGGCTCCTCAGCACACATGTGCAGAACAAGATGACTAGCTAGCCTTACAGGCTCTCTTCTAAGGGACTCCACCACTTATCTGAGTGTGGAACAAGCCCCTACACTCAAAGTGAACCCAGCTCAGAACAAGAAATTTTTGGTGCCAGTGAATTAAAAAAAAAAAAAAAAAAATCATGATTCATTTCCTGGCATCAGGAAATGCAGTATATGACGATATGACATAGGGTATATGAGGAACCAAAGGCACCAAGCACCAAAGCAGGAGCTGGGGTGGCAGCAACACAGTCACTCTCTGAGCTGGCGTTCACTGTCAAAAGGCATTGCCTTCAGGCAGTGTAGGTGCTCACAGCTGGGATGGACTGCTGCACACGCAGGAGCATGACCTCCCACCCTGCGCACCTGGCCATAGTCAACATAGATGTGGATAGCCTCATCTGACAGCACACACCAAGAAGACAACCAGCACGGGGACATGGGGACATGTGTCTTGTGACAGCTCTCCACAATTCTGTTTGGCAGCATGGATGCTACAACCTGAAATAAAAAGAAATCTGAATTCTACGGACAATGTGATCTACAGAAAACCCTATCTACAGTGATACTGCAAATTATACTTACATCAAATTTACCATTTCTTGATTCAAGAAAATGAAAATTCATAGTCGCCTACTGTAAAATGGGTCATAAAAATATTTCTAGGGATATCTGCACTTTAAATTCTTCTGCACACATGTAAATAAGTGACAAGAAATACCCACTACTGGACTGAGGTCTAACACTAAAACACAACAGACTGCCATCCAGTTTCCTAAGCTTTAAGTTATCAGGTATTTACAGTTAAGACACAATCTGTACAGAGACACCTCAGCTGTATCTGCTGCTCTCGCTGGGGCTCCGGTGATGAGAATAACTTCTGTCACTTTCACTGTCCGAGCCATAGGATCTACCGCTCCTGTGTAAGAGAACAAAACAACAAAATAATACCATCAACTCCCATTTTTGGTTCTAACTATTGCAACACTATGGGTTTTTCAAGGATGTTTTAAATGGCAAATGGTAGTAAAATCAAGGTTAAGGTAACAAGAAACCTCACAAGAGTGGGAAATTTACTTGAAATCCATTCATAAAAATGAGCAAACTAAGTCGGGCAGTGGTGGCGCACGCCTTTAATCCCAGTGCTTGGGAGGCAGAGGCAGGTGGATTTTTGAGTTCATGGCCAGCCTGGTCTACAGAGTGAGTTCCAGGACAGCCAGGGCTACACAGAGAAACCCTGTCTCAAAAAACCAAAGAGCAAACTATTTTCCTACTATACCCAGTAAATGTCAATACTAGACTGAAACAGGAAGGGGTTAAAGGTACGGAGTCTCACTAAAGTGGTTGTGCCCAGCTGACAGCCCTTGAAAAAGTTCTATCAAGGGGGTATCCATGTGCACTGCCTGTAGGAAGTTTTCTGGGCTTGCAATGGATAAGGAAGGGTGACAACATCCATCAGCAAAGGACAACTCAAGAATCATGATAAGGTTACATCTTATTAAATAAATGACAAGATATAGGACTCAACCGTACAACTGAGACAATCACAAGTTAATAAAACAGACTAGCTGTTTCAGTAAATTAGCCTGACTTCCAGATGTGAGCCTTACTCTTCTCCTTCCAAAAGAAACGTTTACTCAAAGCTACGTGAATAAAACTCATTTAGTGTCAACTATAAAACAATAACCGGCAACTTTCCCCTGCCAACTCTCAGTACCCAGGCCATGTTTAACAGCTGTCTGTAGACCAATGAGACTCAGGAGGAGGAGGGGTTCCATTGATGGCCCACCCACACCAAGCGCCTACTCACTCCCAGTGCTCTAACCCAGGGACCTACCTGGACCGCCTGTTGTAACTTCTACCCCGATGATAACTGTCACTCCTCTGGCTGCGGCTGCGGCTGCGACTCCGGCTGTAGTAGCTATCATAGGTGTAGGATCTGCTTAAATAGCAAAGACACACGGTGTTCCACTCAAATACAGAAAGGCTCCTTTTTTGGGCCATCAGGAGGTGCTGGCTCACATGAGTACTCTACAGAGGTGTGAGGACAGTTGCATAAGAAGTTCTAGGAACATCCAGCAATTGCACCCAATTGGACTTACGATGTTAAAGAGAAAAATGGTAATTTCTTTTCTGCATTGAAAAATATCACAAAATTAACATGGAATTAGTGTGACTGAATCTTGATTTTATTGGACAATTATATTCACAGGTACTTGCCTTTCCAATTGGATACTGTCATTTCTCACTTGAGCACAATGAAGCAACAGATTAAAGTGCAACATTTAGGCTAAGGGATAAGATCCATGGCAGTAGATGTGTTTTATGCCTGAGGCCCTGGGATCAACCCCCAGCAGCACAAGCCAACCCCTACCCAGCACTCTGAGGCCTCCCAGCAGCACTTACCTGGAGCGGCTGTGGGGGTCATAGGAGCTGCTCCTGGACCGGCTCCTACTGGACGTCCTAGTATGGACCATAGAGGGCTATCACCTTGTGTATTAAGGCACAGGCCACAGTAACAATCTAGACATTTTTGCCCATCAAAGTGAAAATACAGTGAAATGCTACAACTATTTTGTGTTTATCTCGTGTACTGGAATTTCTTCTTAAAGCCTTTGTATTCCCTTAGAAAAATAAGCTTTTATGTAGTTCTCTGAGGAGACGCTCAGCTGGGTGGGAAGGGAGAAGGCCCACTTACACTAGAAAACCTTGCCCCCAGTACTCACTTTCCTGTGGTAACCCCTAAGCAGGTCAAGAAGGGGTGACTGTACTTGTGACCTCAGTGACATCTATGCACAGAGCAGGTGAGAGTGGCATGGCCGCTCAATTCGACTGCTTCTTTGCCTTACTTTGCTAAGATCTCATCAAGGAACAACCAGGCAGAGTTACAGAGCTCTCAGAGAGCTGAATGAGAAACAATTTGGGGTGGTATTTGACAAGGACAGATCAACAGCTGTCCTGCTGTGTCTCAGAAGTGGTCCACTGCAAGTGACTAGACACCACTCAGCAGGGTTGAGACCACAAGCTCACCTGTGGCTATGGAAACTTCCATAGGAACTGCTCCGGCTGCGGCTGCGGGTTCGGCCCCTGCTATACCAGCCCCTGCTCCGGCTTCTGGAGTAGCTTCTTGATCTACGATGGAATGAGTGAGAAAGCATATACTATGTGCACTCCCACACTGTTGGCATCAACAGGGCAGGAGGCGAGCACAAGCAGGGAAAGGTCTCTTACAAACTCTGCTCACTGGACACGGTCATGTACTGCAAAGGAAGCAATCCAGAACCCACCACGTTTTAATCAATAAAGTCACAAAAGACACGCTTGTGAACACATGTACTTATTTGGCTTCCTATTACTGTGAACCCCTTTTCTTAACTTTTTGTACTCTCATTCTTTCCTGATGACAAATGCTAGCTAGATAGGTCTCATACAAAAATTTCAACATGATCACAAAGCTTGACTTAGATGTGTGCCCTGAACAGGAACTTTGCCTCCATGCATGGCATGTACCTTTTACGCGTGTAAAAGGGTAGTAAGTTCAACAATCTGTAAGCCCTACAGAGTCTGTTCAAAGGATTCTATGCAAAGGCATGGCAACCTGCACAAGGCGGCCAGCTACTTCACACCTTTGAATATGGAGAAACCACTACCAGTCATGGTAAGAGAGATTTCACTGTCCAAGTGATAAAACTGTAGGTCTCTCCAGCTGAGTCCATTTCTTGTCCTGAAATGCCCACTCCCTATTTATGACCTCTATTAGTGGTTCTGGTCATATGAACACTTCTTATTCCCTTGTCAGGTATTTGGAAACAGTGATCACACTGAATGTTGATGTTTTTCTGAGCTGACAGCTCAGACTCTCCCTGGGGGTAAAAGAGGAAGGGAACATTTCTTACCGGTAAGATGAGGTGGAACTTCTAGATCGACTTCGTGAGTGACTGTATGAGACAGACCTTGTTCTGTGTCGAGATTTGGTTTCAGATTTACTTCGAGATCTGTGTGGACTCCTGGACTGGCTATCACCGTCCCGACTAGGTGTCTGCTCATCACTGGAACTCTCTTGATTCCGTGGCCTCCGATTTAGGCGTGCTGTCTTCCTTACTTCATCAAAGAGAGACCCAGGCCGAACTTTATTCTTGCTTTTGATTTCTATCCGCAAGCCTTGTGGTTTTACTTCAGGCACAGTAGATAATGCCTTCACATCCAGAGCACTGGATGTGGTTGCTGCAGACACTGACAGATTCCCTACACCTTGCAATGGCTTCCACTTATCTGTGAGGTTCATCTGGCTCTTCTCAGCTCCCTCCTTCTTTCCAGCAATTTCTACAGGACTGGCCAAGCTGATAGAGCTGTCCTGTTTAACCCCAATTTCACTCAAGGTCTTGCTTTCAGACACGATACTGTCTTGTTTCCCTTCTGCTCTGGGATGTGCCATATGCTCATCCTGCTCTGGAATAGTGCTCACCTCTGGGCTGGCCGGCCTGTGGTTTACTAAAGGGGACACCCCCTCTCCCTTTGTAGGGGAAGTCCTATCAGGGGTGCAAATCTCCATGTTGTCATCTGTCTGAAGCACGTCCTCCCCTCCACCTGGGACATGCTCTTCAAGATGCTGGGTGCTAGGTGGAGAGCTGGTAGTGCTTCCCTCCACTTTCGGAGGCGCAGGGCAAGAGCTGGGTTTACCCTCTGCAAGGGGGTCCTCCTCTAAAGTATCCTTCCTTGGTTTACTGGGAGAGCTGCCTTCATCACACGTTTTCTCTACCTTTGGAATATTGTCTTTCACAACTTCACACTTTTCAGAGACATGCTTTTTATCTTTTGGGTCCTGTATAACTTGCTTTCCATTCATCTCCTCCTCTTCCTCATCACCAAACTCAAGTGGAGGTTGCCAGTGGAAAGCTTCCTTCCATTTTGGAGCCTTGTGTTTTTTGTCTTTTTTGGCTTTTGATTTCTCTCTCACCCTTTTTGTGTGATCTCTTTTAAGACCGTCCTCTGGGTGCTTTTGCCTCTGGGGCTCCCCTCTCAGGCTCCCCAAGTTGGAGCAGGAGCTCTCGGACTTTTGCCTCTGGGGCTCCCCTCTCAGGCCCCCCAGGTTGGAGCAGGAGCTCTCTGACTCGGAGGCTGAAGACTGTGGTCTCCTGGACTTCCAGGCGCCGTCGCTGCCAGACAGAAAGTTGTTTGTTGGAGGCTTTGCTGGGGGTTTGGCTTTGATGTGACTCTGGCCAACTTCTGACTCGGAGTCTGAAGAGGCTTCACCCTCCTCCTTATCAGAACATCTCCGGGGATCACTTTTCCTGCTCTTAGTCACATCTCGTTCTGAGTTTGATTCCGAGTCCCATTTACTCCCAGCACAATTCTTCCCTCTGGACAGACTGTCATCCCTAGAGTGATCAGGAAGATCATCTTTCAGAGTTCTCTTTTTAGAACGAGGACATTCCCATTCAGGCTTAGATTTTCCTTCTTCTCTGCCTTTCCCCTGCTTATCATTCAATGCTTCCACTCTCCCCTGCTTCTCCTTCTCTGGGGCTGAGTATACTTGAACATGTGACTGTTCACTGTCTGAAGAGTAATCTAAAGATGATCTGCTTTCACTATACTTTCTGTGACATGAAGATTTCTCTTTGCCTTTGACATATTTACTGTGAAGTGTCTTTTCAGAGTTGCTGAGGTGTTTTTTCTTTGAAGTGACACTTTTTTTCCTGCTGGATCTAAACGTGGCTTTTCTTACATCATCACTGCTAGCAGAAGTGTAAGAAGATGACCTACTGTGCTGGGAACCATCACTGTACTTATCTGGGGAGTGAGACCTAGATGACGAAGACCTAGAGAGTGAGCGTGATGTCGGGAGACTTCGTGACCTTGACCTCGTGTATGATCTGGAGGATGACCTGCTCCTAGAAGACCTGCTCCCTGACCTTCCTGAGCTTCCAGAACTTCTATCACTATACTTTGAATAAGCACTCCCATCACTTTCTGAAGGTTTCTCTCTTTTGTGATAAGACGATGAACTCACGGTTGCTTTAATATTTGTTAAACTGTATGAGCTTTGGACAGGTAGCAAGTGGGTTGTTTTAGCTTTTATCTCCTGAATTCGCTCATAGGAGGGCTTCCACGGCTTCTGCCCAGGCTTCCACCTAGAAGGGGGAGGGCTGTCACTCAATGGTATTACAGGAATGTTTTCTGCTGCCACTGGCTGTACTAGCACATTTCCATTCTGTGGCATCGATGGCCTTAAAAGTTCTGTCTTAACTGGCTTATTTTCACTCAGCTGAGCAGGTTTTTTGGGGGATATTGACGTTGTTCTTTGGGGCCCTGACCTGGAACTAGATCTAGACTTTGATCTATTGTGAGAACGAGATGAGGACTTTGACACAGCCCTTGATCTAGAGCTCCCTCTAGAATCTGATCGTGAATGAGACTTGGATCTGTAGGAGTCTCTGCTGGAATGGGTTGAAGCACTCCTGTCATCCTGGTCTGATTTAGACCAGTCCTGCTTGGATGAGTGATTAGAGGATGAGGAGGAGGAGGCGCGAGACCGCCTTTCTCTAACACAGGAGGACTTTGTTCGGTGGGTGGGAGATCTTGAGGGTTCCAAATCAGGCATAACTGTTCTTCTCTTCTTTGTCTGTCTGTGTCTTCTGCAATGTTTCTGCTTTTTAGCCTTTTTTTTATGCTTAAACTTCTTTTCCTTTCTGCGTTTCTTGTGGTGGCCATCAGAGTGTCTTGCTGCACTCAGATCTGAATAGTATCCATTGTAGGACCATGATCTGGATCTCTGGGACAAGCTTCTTTCATCCCATCGGCTTGAACAGGGGTCACTTAGCCTACAAGTAGAGGAGCATAACGTGCATGTCATTATTTGTGAACACTTACTGCGCCTTAGAAACACACCTCTGACAAGAGTACCCAATTCCATCAACACTTTAACATAAACCAGCCATTTCTCCAGTCCCAAGATCCTTATTTTTAAGTAAAGCAAAGACTCTGAATGTTTGTGAAAACCATACCAACTAACCAGAAGTTCTGTGGAGACACACAGCTTGCAATATGATGTACTAACAACCTTCTCCCTCTAAGAGCCATTTCTGAGAGGGTGTGAAACCCAGGTCCCAAGCAATGTTGCAGATGAATAACTTGTTTTTGTGGTACTGGGCATCATACTCAGGACCTTACGCATGCTAAGCAAGCATTCTACTACAGAGCTAGTTGACTCAACTCTGTTTTCTTATTTCTTTTTAAAAAATTCATGTACACATGAATGCTTATGTGTGCAGGTACATACATGTGCACAGATCCCCTCAGGTATCATTCTTAAGAACACTAATTTCTTTGAAAGCATCTCTCACTGACCTAAGGTTCATCAGTTGACAGCTGCCCAGCAAGCCCCAAGGATACTCCAGCACTGGGATTATAAGGTGCTCACTGCTACACCTAGCTTTTTATGTACATTGTGGGGTCCGCATGCTTGCAAGGCAAGCACTTTACCAACTACTATCTTTCTGTGAAGACAGGATCCTGTTATATGGTCTAGGAAGGCCTGGAACTCATTATGTATCCAGGCTGGTCTCAACCTCCCAAGTACTGGGATTATAGTGCCATTAGGCCTGGATAAAAAGCTGGCTTTTTATGATAAAAAAGATATTGTAGGTACTGAAGAGGGGGTCTCTGGGAGGAGTTGGGGTACAAAAGGGGAACAAGAATGTGATTTAATTCTATTGACTTAAAATGTTTTTAAATGTTAACAAATTCAGATAAATTGAAATCATGTAACTTTTCTCATCATAATGCAATAAAAGTTAAAAAAAAAAAAAAAATAAAAAAAAAAGGCTGGCTTTTCTTTATTCTGGAGCCTGTGCCCTTTAGAACCAGACACTGTACACTGTAGGGAACCACTGTTATCTGAACATGTTGAAAACACAATAGTCTTTGGAGTCAGAAATGAACTAACTCCCATGCTTTGCAGGCTCTCCTATTTACCAATCCACGCACCTGTGAGTAAGGTGTCTGTCAAGTCAGACATCTAGTATGTAGTGCCTGAGACCTGATCACTTCTGCAATTAAGAGTCCACTGAAACTCTCAGCAAAAGGAAGCAGCACCTGACTGAAGTGCCTTGGTCTCAGCGGCAGCAATGCTGCTCCTACTAGCGGATGTCAGGCAGTGCCTCTCCAGGTTTAGTGCTCTGCTCCAGGCTGTGCTCATACTCCAGGGGCTTACTTGTCTCCTTTGCTCCACTTCTCTCCGCTCGGCGGCCTGTAAGCTCTCAGTCTCTGCATCTCCTCCTTCCAGTGAGGAGGAGTTTCACTGCTGTCATCGTCTTCAGACTCAGAGTGGGATCTTGACCTTGGAGGTGTGTGATAGCGCTTTAAACACAGAAAGGGTAGTAACTGTTCTAAAAATGCCTCTTGTAGGACAGACTAAGGCAAAAAAATCTAATGAAGGCGTCGATTAAGTATCAATTTAGAAAAGTAGGAAGTTATTTCAAATCAAGTCATCAAGAAGCAAAAGAGGCCAAGACATTCACCTGGAATCCTGAAGTTTCCTTTGCAGTCCTAACACATTCATTAGCCTCCATTATTCAGAGATCAAAATTTCTCAATAAAATACTATTTCATGGATTATACCACTGAATGATTAAATCTATCCACAGCTGTATCTACCAATGGAAGTACCTTTCCAAAACTTTGGGAAATAAAACTATTCTATCTAAAACTAAACCTCTGACTTTTAAAATAAAATGTTAAAAAGTTAATATTTAAATAAACAATTTGAGCCGGGCAGTGGTGGCGCATGCCTTTAATCCCAGCACTTGGGAGGCAGAGGCAGTTGGATCTCTGAGTTCGAGGCCAGCCTGGTCTACAGAGTGAGTTCCAGGCCAGCCAGGGCTATACAGAGAAACCCTGTCTCGGAAAACCAAAAAAATAAAAAAAATAAAAAGTAAACAGTTTGATAAAAGCAAGTTTTAACATACGTACAATTGTGCCTCTCCCTTTGATTTTCCGTCCAGACTTTGATACAGATGGTTTCTGATCACTTACAACAGGTGCAACATCTGGAATGTTCCTGAAAGAGTTCATGACGACAAATTAAAAATACACAAGAGCCAGAACATCCTCACCACTCAAGTGCACAGCTACAGTCTTTATAATACCAAGTTTCCTATTTCATGACATGAAATTACATGAAATTCAAATGTTAACATCCATAAAGTTTTGTGGGCACAGCCACATCATCCACACACCAACACATCACCACACACAGTTCACACATGAGCTACACACATGACCCTGCAAAAGAGGGGTGTGAACTCTCACTGTAGACTTCAGATGACAGTTCTGACAACTTTTCTAACAAAGAACACTAACTTGAACTCTAGATGGAGTTATACTGCTCCAGGAAAATTCCATTCATCACATTAGTAAATATGTATTTGGAAGGAAAATAAGGTATTACTTTATTTTGCATTTTTTTTAAAATGAAGACTTATAGAGGAAGCCAGGTGCATCAACACACACCTGTAACCCCAGTGTGTGAAAGAGTTACAGTGCCAGTCTAGGTGACATAGCAAGACCCTGTCTCAAAAGTAAACAGCCAAAGAAAAAACTAAACAACAACAAAAAACTGTTGAAGGGCTGGGGCACAGCTCTCTGGAATTCTTGGCTTTCTAAGGAACTCCTCACAGGAATGTACAACTTACACCACACACGGAAGCACTTTTGCTCAAATAACACACTCTTCTCTCCTCCCTCTCCACCTCCTTTTGAGACTAGACCTTGTTATGGTGTTCATGATGGACATCAATCCTGCAGTCAAATAATCCTATCCATCACTAGGGCTACACGCATATGCCATCATGCCTGGCTTGTGTCCTTCTAATACTTCTGAATTTAAGTCTAATATACAATGTACATTACATATTATTTTCTGAGACTAAATCTCAAGCCACAATTCAGGGAAACTACAGTAATATTTATGATACTAAATTGTATCTCTCGTCACCATGTAATTATCTTTGCACTACTGAAATTGAAACTGATGTCACTACTCAGTTGGATCCACAAAGCTCAATGAACTTAATAACCCATTCTGAAAAGACACCCCTTTAACAAAGGGCCAATGCAGCAAGATCAGTAATATAACCTTCTCTGACCTCAGGTAAGCACCTCCCTCTCTGCCGGGTATGGCAGCATATACATACCTAATACTTTAGAGGATAAAGCAGGAGGATTCCAAGTTCAAGGCTAACCTGAGACACATAGCAAGATCCTGTCTTAAAAAATAAGCAGAACAAAACCACAAACCACATCCTCTTCATTAACTTGCTCCATTTCTTTTACCTATTCAGGTATTCAAGTGTGGGTTCTGAAAGGGAGGTACACACCATTCCTTAGACTAGTGACTACCCATAACATTGTTCTGTATACTCTGAGCATGAGTCATGGGAGTGAGTGTAAAGCTGCAATGAACTGAAGAACTTATCCATCAGAGAGATAAAATATACAGTGTGATAGCTAACCATCACTCTCAACCTGACTGGATATTCAATCCCTACAAGACTGCGCATACTAACTATCCCATGTGCTAGGGCCAGTGCAGATAAAGGAGGAAGGAGAAAGCCAGCTGAGTGACAGCACTCCTTCCTCCTGCTTCCTGTCCTGTGCTCTGGGCTGCCCCATGGCATCCCCTCTGAAATGAAACCATGAGCACGGTGCTTCTGTCAGGTACTGGACACAGTGCAGAGAAGAGGAACATGCCCATCAGCCTACTTACTGTTCAGGCTCCACAGCGATAACAGGCATATCTCTTCTAAGTAAAAATCGGTTCTCGGGAACTGGAGGAATCTCTTCTGGGCGGACAACGGGCTTTTCTCTTTTATTGTTTGAGTCCACTGATCTTTTCTCATTCATATCACTCCTCTCAGAATAACTAAAATATATCAAGTCACGAATTCAGACGTTAATGCCAGTATTTTATAAAATGAAGGCACATAAAACAAGACCAAAACTTACACTCACCCTCAGTGTTGATTTTCACAAATATATAAAACAACACAGCAAAAAAAAATCCAGAGCTAAGAAATTTTTTGAAAGAAAAATTAAAAAGAGAAAAAAAAATCAAGTGCTAAAGTTCTAAAATTGCCAATGATCTTAATGTTTTCCCTCTTTAAAAACGTGATTATCTGTCTATTTCCTGTGTGTGCTACTATGTACATACCATGATGTACATATGAGAAAACTATTTGTGGGAGATGGCTCTCTCTTCACAATGTGTATCCCAGAAATCAATTCAACTTGTCAGGCTTGGTGAGAAGCCACTGAGCCAGCTCAATAGCCCAGGTTTTGCTTTAGGGAGAATCAGTTTTCTTCAGGGGTGTGGACTCTGCCTTATGTTCCACAGAGTAGCCCTGTACCCTGCACATTAAGTAGGCTTAGTAGGTTAATGAAAGAAAAACAAACCAAGAGGAGGGGATGTAGTGGGTAGCAGAATTCAAAGGAGGGATTAGGAGGTGGAAGGAGGATCAAATTACTTTGTAGACATGTACAAAATTCTCAAAGTAAAAAATATTGTATTTTTAGAGAAAGACTTTTCAGGGATTTGAGAGATGGCTCATCAGTTAAGAGCACTGGCTGATATTCTAGAGGACTTGGGTTCAATTACTAGCACCCATACAGTAGCTCACAACTGTCCAAGACCTGTCATCCTCACACAGACATATATGCAGGTAAAACATTAATGCACATAAAATTTAAAAAATTAATAAAAAAGATAAACACACACACACACACGAGAAAGAGAGAGAGAGAGAGAGAGACAGAGAGAGAGAGAGAATATGAATGAATTTTCAGGCATTAGGCCTGGCCATCAAGATGGTTCAGTAAGTGGAGGTCTTTGTTGACAAAGGAGCTATCTGGGAGAAAGAGAGAAACAACTGCGAGCTGTCTTCTGGTTGCCACACACAGTGTACTACACTTATTTCAAGAATTGCCTTCACCTGGAAACCACAGCACGGATGCCTCCACCGCTCCTAGGCTGTCACAGGCATCAGTTTAAAGCCCAAGGCTCCGTGCCTCTACAAGTGCAATAAGAGCGCTGAGCTCACAGGAGTCTCTGCGCTGGGTCAGCACAGACTTGCACTTACCCTTCGGGGCTTACTGTGCGCTTCCTCCTCAGTTCTTCTGAACTGCTCATTTCTTTCCTTCTCTTTTTAGTATGTCTGACTTTTGGCCTCCTCTTATGCCTCCTCCTCCTGACTCTCTCTTGTTCAACTTCACTTTCTGAGGAGGATTCTGAAGAGGAAGAGGAACTGGAAGAAGAGCCCGAGTCTTCTGAATGTGTTGGTTTCTTCCTTTTTTTCTCAAAAACTTTTGATATTAAAAAAAAAAAAA
>JADRCD010164866.1:0-13330 GCA_019843815.1 Montemys delectorum | reverse complement strand
AAAAAAAAAGTGTCATGTTACAAGCGGATCGATGACTGCAGACCTGAGTGGACAGAACTGATACCACTAAACCATCACTTATTTTGGAGTGAATTTTATGCTCTGTGTATCTCACCATGGTGAATACAACACTGTGTGCTTGTGAATCTCACCAGCAGGACTCTGACAGTCTGCATCCCTGAAAGGAGTGTGGCTGATGCAGGTGGTCCCCTAAGTCCAGCACCATCACGTCTTCACCCTACACCATCTAAATCCTGTGTCCAGTCACAGCCACATACTGTACTGGCAGCTCCACAAGAACGACCCTCTCAGCTAGCTCTGTTTGGACAACAAATACCTCTGCAGCCCCACTGTGTTTGAAGAACGACCTCTGTCCTTCAAAGGCCCTGTCAAGTTAGCTCTGCCTCCACCACCTCTGTCCCTGGCTATTTCTCTAAAGTGGCATAAAGAAGGAAGAACGCTCCCTGGGTACAGGTTAATGTCGGCTGCTTTTCAGACTGGAGGTTTAAACAACTCAATAGAAACACCCAGGTGGGAAAATGTTCCAAAGTGGTAACAAGAAAAACAAAAACAAAAACAAACAAACAAAAAATCAGTCACTAAACATGGCTCAATGGTTAAGAGCACATACTGGTCCTCCAGAGGTCCCAAGTGCAGTTCCCAGCACTCATATCAGGTGGTTCACAAGCATCGGTAACTTCAGGTCCAGAGTGTCTGAGACCCTCTTCTGACCTCTACAGGCAAACACAGTCATGTGTACATGCTCCCTCGTACACATCTGGGTCCTTCACATCCAGAGGGCTTTGGTCTACTGTGTTAGAAATACATCGGGGCAAGGGGAGTAGTCTGATCAGACAGATGGCCATTATAAAGGCTCTTTGGTCAAAGAATATTCCAAACAGGCTTTCTATGCTCATAGAGGCTAGGCTAGTATCCCCAGCTTTGCCTGTCTATCAGCTTGTTTCAGTTTGGATCCCGGGATGCACTCCTGACAATTTGGAGTGGGAGCTAGGACTCAAAACTCTTAGGGAGTTGATGAGCTTGCTTAGTGCAGCCATCCAGAACCTGGCGCCTGAGAGGTGCTTATTTTGTCTCCCAAGGGAAAACTCCACATGCATTTCATAACGGAGATTCCGAGAGATCATGGGGCTCTTCAGAATGTTGTTGAATTCATAAGGACAAGCTTCAGAATTCCTCACTCTTCAGTCCAAAGCCAAGCCCATGCTGTTCCTTTGATTTGAGGGTGCTCTTGTCTCTGGGGGTTATTTTCCGTCCCCGAAGCAGCTGGAAGGTCAAATGTACCAGCCAGTACTTTCAAAGGCTACATTCTCGAAGTGTTTTGGGATGAACTCCTTGGGACAGGAACATGGCTCTGCTTCATGAATGTAACCTTGCTCTAGCCTGTCTCTGCAGATGCCTGGAAACAGCTGTGAACATCTGCTTTCCTCTCTGACCTGGGGAAACCTAAGAGGAATCCACTGTGTCAGGCCAGAAGCCAGGACATGACTCAGTGGCTATTGTATCTGTGCAATAGATCTCCTTTGGGAGGTGGACTGTCCTCTTCTCTCTGTTTCCTTCTTCTTAGAGAAAACAATTTGAACTCTTGTGGCTGAGGAGTCAAAGGAAGCCACTCTCTACATTTGCATATGTAATACACAAACATGTTATGTGTATTAAATTATATATAATATGTATTACTATCCTCTATGTCTCTCTGTGTCTGTCTGTCTGTCTGTCTGTCTGTCTGTCTCTCTCTCTCTCTCTCTCTCTCTCTCTCTCACACACACACACACACACACACACACACACACACACACGTGCGCGCGCGCATGCACAAACACATGCAATGCCCAGCATTTATCCATAATTTCCAGTTTCCATCAAGAGCACGGCCTTCTTTATCAGTCCCCCACCCTGACACCAGCAAAATACTTCCCACATTCAAAATAGATAGAGGCCCGTGACAATCAGCATTAGAGCCACAGTAAGATGATTTCACTCCGGTGAGTGTCACCTCGTGTGACGCATTCATGAGGTACAGAGATGTAAATCTGATCACCCAGAATGCATCCCACTAACATGGAGCTCAAAGGGAGGGGCCTTTTACCGACTGAGCCCAGGACGATTGAAGCAATGTTTGCGAGAGCCTAGACACCAGAGCAGAAAGAAGAGAGTGGAAGAGTTTAGATGTCTTTGGAGCCCTTCGTGGGAACGAATGTGTATGCAGAATTCAGACATCCCTCAACAGCTGCTGGAGACTGTCAACGCCCCAGAGGTCCGCTCCCTCACAAAGTAGAGCTCCTGGTAAGGTTCATGCACGAATTTGGAAGCTAAACGAGGAGGATTTCCTAGCACGAGTGCAGCACACTGATCAAGCCTGAGACTCCCTGCTGCTTTCAAAAGAGCAAAAGCACAAGCAGAGGCCCATGATAACGTGGACCCCGAGGACCACGGAGCTCTGTTGGGCATTGCAGGACTTCACTGTTAGCAGACAGTATTGACATCATGCTCACTTCTGGAAGAAAAAAAATGTGGCAGAGTCAAGAGGGACAAGGATTATGACATCCCATCGAGGGTATCACTGAGCAGAGGAGGAATGTCATCACCCCTCTTGTCTACAGGCTTCTTGAGTTGGGGACAGTCTCTCTCAATCAGGGCAATGCTTGGCATGGGAAGAAGATCACCCTCTGGGAGGATCCTCTGTGTAGCTGGTGGCAGTTTCCTCAGCTCTACCTATGGGTCATGTTGTGCATCAGACAATTATTGGTAGCTGCAAATTAAGTGGGGAGTGTTGATGTGTGTGTGTGTGTGTGTGTGTGTGTGTGTGTGTGCGCGCGCGCGTGCGCACGCATGTGCACGTGCAGCCAAATTGGGCCAATCTTACCAGTCAGTGGTTTGGGCTGCCTACCTCAAATGTCCTCTCCTTAAGTTGCTTTTTCAATGGGACACAACAGCACCTGAGTGCCCTCTACTATGGCTGATTTTTTTTCCACTTAATTTACTCCATAAATCTACTGCTCACCTGCAAAGTGGCAAAGGATGAGCCCAGTAAAGCTATGGGTGTTTTAGAAGTCCTGGCGACTGTTAAGACTTACTAAGTGTCTCTGGCGAGATCTGTGGCGTGGTTTGCAGGGAAGTCTATGAAGGATGAAAGCCCTGTGCAGCTAGTCGGGGGCAGGGTAGAAGTGGGGAAAGAGAACTCATCACAGTGGCCTGGGACCTCCCCAAGGCATACATTTCATAGAAAACAGTGCTGCTGGGGTCTAGCTACTAAAGCAAAGCAGATGCAAGTGGGATTGGTCTAAAAAGCAGCTTAAACCTGTCCTGAAACACAATTTGGCTTTGCTTCCACAGATCATTTGGGTTTTTGTTTTGTTTTGTTTTGTTTTATGCTCAAAAACTAGACAAAAGAGGGGTACAAATTCAATGTCTGCCAATCCCAGAGTTTACGAAGAGATGCAGAAGTGGGACACAGAGAACAGAGGAATATGGAAGTACGAATCAGTGAGATATTTATAGTGCTTTTGGGACACAGCCATGGGTCAGCCCCTCACTCCAGCACACTCTGACTGTCAGCTGTGTGGGAGTTTCAAGGGGTCTCAAGCGAGAAATAAGTTCCATACTCCCAAGGAGCCCACCACCGAACCCAGAGGGACTTACGACCTAAAAACAGCTTGCCATTAGACTGCCAAGACCTCATGTTCTCTTCTGCATCAGAGAGTGATCTCATGCACCATTCAGAGAAACACCGTGGGCTAATGAAGTCCCCAGATTACCATGAGGCAAAGGAGAAAATCATGTGTCGTGAGAAAATGTTTTGAGTTTACAGTTCAGAAAAGAATTTGTGGGAGAGAGATGGGCTTTGGATATGAGCTAATGGAAACAGGTAGAAAGAGGAGACAAGCCAGACCACCCAAGCCAAGTGACAAGGGTACGTTAATGGTCGATGTGATAGGCAAAGTTGGGAGTAACAAGCATCAAGTCCCTGAGAGCCTTGAGCGAGACAGAAGGTGAACTTCAGTTGTAACCAAAGGTGAGATGGGTCAAGCCGTCATCCCTGTGTAGTAACCTCCTAGCTGGCTTTCTTATCAATTGCAGTAGACCCTGAGGACCCGGAGCTCCGGGGAAGCCAGGCCCTTATCACTGGTGGTGGCTCTTGTAACAACAGAGGAAGAGAAAGGGCAGCTGAAATAAGAGAGCACTGGTGGGGACACCTCCTGCGTCTTCACGTCTGCTATGGCGACAGGCGAGAACACCAAAGACCAATAACCTGCAATAAACAGAGATGCATTTGGCTCCCAGCTCATCCCAGGAACTGGGATGCGGGACACAGGATTGCAGGACACAAGTGGCACACGCCTTTAATCCCAGCACTCGGTAGGCAGAGGCGGGTGGATCTCTGTGTGTTTGAAGCCAGCCTGGTCTACATAATGACTTAATAGGGCTGCCTGGGCTACATAGTGAAATCATGTCTCAAAATCAAACAAAACAAAGAAACAAACAAAAAAAACTCAAACGAAGTCTTAAAAATAAAATAAGATTTGGCTTTCCATCCTAGAAAGGCTTTTTTTTTTCGTCCTTTGTCCAGCTCTATCTTGTCTGGCAACAACTCCCTTTCTGGGTGAACACCCACACATACAGTTGTCTCATTGACCTTCCCCTGCAGAACTCAGTTAACAAAGATAACGGGCCTTCCTGCTGATCTGGCTAGTGTGCCAGGACAACCTGAGCTGCAGAGTGCTTTTGGGTGAGCCTGGATCCAACCCTCTGTGACTGCCTCAGCTCTTTGGGAAGAGGGAAAGACAATGACCTTCCTCTGGGTGTGAAAAGGTGGCTGAAACACCTGTAACTGTTCTTTCTTCCCAGTGGCCAGGGAGTGGAGCCCTTTAACCTGTATCAGTTGGTACCTTGTTTGTAGAATGGTCTCTCCGGTCCTTTGCTAGATCTTCTGGATGCTTGTTCTGCAGTTTTTGAGATTCCCGGTGCATCGTGTGCGGTTGTCCCTCCTCAGCTAAGAGCACAAAGTATTCCCAGAATCCCAGACATGGCCCTTTACCTTGTAAGGTTCTTTCTCTTAATGTGCAGAAGGCTTTAAGCATGCACATCACCTCATTTGTCTGAGGCCCTGAGGAGACGGTAGGGGAGGTGGCCCTGGTGATCTTATTGAGAACTATTAATTTGGTGTTCCTGTTTCTAAAGCTATGTGATGTGAAAAGATCTGGGTTGTAAGAGAGCCTCTGAATCTATTGGAAGAAAAATAGCGACACGTGATGGTTAAGAGAAGCTGAGGATTAGCATGTGCCAAACATCACAAAGAACCTTGGAGACCCACCCCCTTAAACAATCTTCTCTACCATCTCCATTTTATAGACAACAGACCTGAAGCTTTACAGAAGTTAAATAGTCCAGGCTGGTTAGATGACTGAGTGGGTAAAGTTGCTCGTCACCAGGCCTGACAATCTGAGTTTGATCCTTAGGACCGACACTGGGGGAGAGATCAGACCCCTGAAAGTTTTCTCCTCTCTGTTCAAGGTCCCTGTTAATGACCATCAAAGTGTTTTCAAATGTGCATTTGTAACATCTTCAGGGCCTCGTGAACACAGGCAGTGGAGTTCCTATTCCCTCCAGAGCCTTCAGTCCTTCCCCCAACTCTTCCCACAAGACTTCCAAGCTCTATCTAATGTTTGGCTGTGTGTCTCTGCATCTGTTTCGGTCAGCTGCTGGTGGAGAAGGCAGTTATGCTAGGCTCCTGTCTGCAAGCATAGCAGAGTATCATTAATAGTGTCATGAGTTGGCTTTCTCCCATGGGATAGGTCTCAAGTTGGGCCAGGCGTTGGTTCGCCGTTCCCTCGGTCTCTGCTCCATCTTTATCCCTGCACTTCTTGTAGTGAGGACAAACTCGGGGTGGAAGGTTTTGTGGGTGGGTTGGTTTCTCCCTCCCTCTACTGAGAGTCCTGCTGACCCAGGGTTTCTTTAGAACACCTGATGTTTCACCGTATTTATTGGCTGTTCTTGACCTGCAAAGGAGCCAAAGCTACTCACAATGGAAAACAATCTCTTGTGGACTCCAGCAGCTCGGTCTCTCTGCCTTTTTTGAGCCAGGGATGTAAAAGCCTGCATCTGCCATGCCTCCTTCTTTAGATCTCACACACTGTGAGCGCTTCACTCCCAATTTCCCAGGAAAGCTGAGCAAGAAATGGGTTGGCTCAGCACCAAATCCTTTGAGCATTTAGAACCACTTTGCTCTCAAGCCTCCGCTCGATGAAGGTCACCTGGCTGTGTAGTTACCATTTAGACTCCTGCTTCCTCCTGTCCCTGGGGGCTGGTGACTCAGTCAAGTGCTTCCAGGTGGAGGGAGACAGTGGGTTCTGTGTAAAAATAAGAGTGTCATTGAGACTTAGGAATGCAGAAGAGACTTTGGCCTGGACTGAGACAAAACATTTCTAACCGGGTCACTGCCACGTGAACGCAGTCGAGGCTTTTCCCAACGGAGGGACAAGGCTGGGATTGTGCAGCTCCTAAATAAATAAATGAGTTGAGAAATGAGTGTTGAGAGGGCCCTGCAACCAGAAAGTACTTTTGGAACACATCGCCAGGAAGTAAATGTCGCCTTTGTCTCCACGATGACTGAGACTCTCATAAACTCTCATAGGCGCGGAGTAAGCACGGAAGCCTAGAGAGGAAGTGGAACTCATGAAAACTATGGCACCAGGATACATTTTAAGCATCAGAAAGTCAATTTGAGGGCATGGCTTAACTTTCATCTGGTATATAATACATACATACCAACTAAACCTTCATTAAAGGAGGGACACAGCGCATTTGTAGTGAGCAGACCCAGGCGTGCCTGCCACTTTCTGCTGGAAATGGCAGAAGCCAGTTAAAATACTTCGAAAGTTAGAGCGTTTACTTGCTTATGTAACTTCGAAATCCAGAGGTGGATCAGTTTCTAGAACGTGGGTCCGTGTTGACCTTCCTGGGAATTTAGGGTCTGTTTGCTGCCCCCCCCACTCAAGATTAGCTTTAGTTACCCCAAGATAAGTGAGAGAGACATCAGAGGAAAACACCAGCCTCCAGCATCCTCAGTTTGTAGTATTTTCAATATAAAACATCTATTCAGTCTCAAGCTTAATTTGCATTTAAACTAAGTACCATAGGCTTGGGGGAATGTCATATCTACAGGTGTGGTGCACAGCTATAACCACATACCATAGGCTTGGGGGAATGTCATATCTACAGGCGTGGTGCACAGCTATGGGGGGGAACTGGAATGGGGTGAGTCATATTCCTGACTATTAGAGCAGACAACTACTGAGGTTACTCTGTGCCCACTGTTTAGAATTAACGTCAAAACTCCAGATGACCACAGGATTTCTTCTAGGGTAAGAAAAAAACTATGATCCAGCCACTCTCTTTTTTCAGCCTCTATGCCTAGTGCCACTGGAGATGTGTGTAAAGCTGAGTCAAGTTCCCAGAGTAGTAGGGGATGCTGTGGGTGTCACCTCAGGCCCTCTCAAAAGGCCTGGCCACCCATGCAGATAAATCCAGAACTCTGGAGAAACTTGTCCCACGTGCAAGCACAGCCACCTTCTACACCTTACACTTCCCACCTTCTCTGCTTCACCAAGGTGAAAATCGGAGACCAGAGCTGATCTGAAGAAACGGCACCAGGTTAGAAAAGCACAAGCTACTGTCTTGGAGCTGTATTAGCCCTGGGGCCACCCGCTCCAAACTGCCTTCAGCTGTATCTTTTTTCCAAGCTTGGCAGCCCAAGGAGAGAGGATGCTATAAAGGTCTCTGCTCCAGAAGCATCTTCCCCTCCCCCTCAAAACAGAGCAAGCAGGCAAAAAAGCCCTAAGGAAGTACCATTTATTAGATTCATCTTTTAAAATATCTTGGCTTGACATGAAATGTCCTTGTCTATGAGGATGAACCCCTAATGGCGGAGGGCAGGTCAGAGGCCATGAAGTTCTGGTTCATGTCGGGTGCTGGGCCATCCATTCTTGGCAGAGAGGCTCCACTGAAGAGGACAGCACAGCTGTTGCAATGGAGGAAAGTCCTTCTAAGCCAGGATATGTATAAAGGTGCAGGAGCTCACCTGCAACTTCCAGAGTCAAGAGTTCCTTGTAACCAGTGGGGTCAGTAGCCCAGAAAAGCAGCTGTTTTTCTGTCAAATAAAATTTTAATGGGCTGGATGGGTGGCTCAATGGTGAAGAGCTAGCTTGTGTTGTTCTTACAGAGGACGCAGGTTCTATTCGCAGCACCCACATGGGGAGGAAGGCTCTCTACCAGCTGTAACTCCCTCCCCCTTTGAGGGAACAAATACCCTCTGCTGGCCTACACACACACACACACACACACACACATACACACATATACACACAGACACACACACAGACATGTACATACACATCTGTAATCAAATACCCTTTGCTGGCCTACACACATACACACACACGAAAACACACACACACACACACACACACACACACACACACACACACACTACAGAAAAATAAATATTTAAAAAAAATGTACAGCCAGGCAGTGGTGGCACACGCCTTTAATCTCAGCCCTTGGGAGGCAGAGGCAGGCGGATTTCGGAGTTCGAGGCCAGCCTGGTCCACATAGTTAGTTCCAGGACAGCCAGGGCTACACAGAGAAACCCTGTCTCGAAAAACAAAAAAACAAAAAAACAAAATGTACATGCAGAAAATAAACCATACTGAATTAGAAAAGACCGGTGGGGAATTTTTACTACAGGGAAATGGTTCAGGCTGAATGAAATCTGGTGTTAACAAAGGATCCCTCCTGCCAGCCACAGAGAATTTGAACACTTTTTTTTTTTTGGTAGATTCTAAAATGGGACCTGAAGTGGCAAAGGGTTATTTTTAACTAATTTAATAAAGTGATAAAACAAGCTCTGAACCATCAGGCCCACCACCGGGGCTCACTGGATAAAAGCAGTCCCCCTTCCTCAGTGAGGCTGAAGGGGAGAACACCGTGGGTCAGGAACCAGAGAGGAAATGCTGTGAAGAAGTTCAGTCCTAGACACTTAGCTGTGCCTTCTGTTTTCAAAGATAGGAGGTTAAAGAAAGGGACGCAACTTCCCAGATGCTGAAAACTGCATCCGTACAGTCTCCTTTGTGCAGGCATCCCAGGAGGCACCTGTAATCTGTCTCGTAGTGAAAAGGATAACACACTTGCACACCCACCTATACATGAGGATGCTGAAGAGAAAGATCACTGTTTGCTTATTTAATGTATACTTTCACTTGTTACCAACTTACTATCAGTTGATATTTAATCATTCCACTTCCATACCTTAAAGGACACACGGAATACACCCAGTTCTCTTTTAATCATATATATAAAATCTTATATATTTAATAATTAGATACATAACTTCATATACATATGTATTTATTCTTTGAGCCTGTTTTTAATGGAGAATCATTACATTTGTCAGACAACCTTATGCTCACAGGTATGCCCAGATACGTTTGTAGACTTTAACCATTACGAACACAGTAGAGACAAATACACAGACAGCCTGATCAGGTTCTAACTCAGGACCCCTGCCCCCACCAACCTTAGGACAACTTCAACCTTCCCCCACCAATACACCCTCAGAGGCACAATTCTCACTTCAGTCCCGAAGGGATAACAAGACGGGCAAGCAGAAGGCTGAATGCTCAAGATCTTTGACTTGTTCTCATCCAAAACCCTTCAGTTTTTGTCTACAGAGAATGGTGTTCATGCCAGCTTTACATAAATGTTTTTTTATGTTCAGATATTGCCCTTTGTTTCTACTTTCTAGGTGTTATTATTGTTGTTGTTATTACTATTATTCAATCATGGGAGGGTCTAGGACCTGTCAGACACCTTATTTTCAATCATTGAGACAAGCAGACATTTTCTTTTTTCCTTTGTTCCATGAATCTGATGTAATAACATCGCTTGGTTTTCTTAAGCTGAGCCACTTTTGATGGAGAAGAAAGGGTGAGCAGGCAGAACACGGACTACTCCAGGGTCTGTTACTCAGTGTGTAAATGCAAGAGCCTAGAGCCTCTTGCTTAATCAAGTCTTTTGTTGAAATGCTGTTTATAATGCTTTGCATATAAAGTCTGTGTTGTCTGGGTTAGTATGGCTGTTCTTTGGAATCCACGGGGGGGGGGGGGGCAGGTGGGAGGGGAGGCTTCATTCCTAATCCCCAAATCCATGGATACTCAAGTTCCTTATCTGAAAAGCTGTGGCCTGCACAGATGCTGTGTGGTCCCACCACACCATCTCTGCCGACTTTAAATACCAAATGCAGTGTGAACACTGTACAAATAGCTAATGTTGCTCAGGAAGTAATGGAAAGAAAAAGTCTATACTTGCTCAGTCCAGACAATAAACACAGGGCTGGTCCAGCCCTTGAAGACTCCTGCCAACCTGAGTTCAGTCTGAAGGAGAGGGCTGACTCCTGCAAACTGTCCTCTGAAAATTAAAAAAATACATAAAAAAAATTGAAAATTTAAAAAGAAAATTAAAAGATTTTCATTTCTTTTTCTCCTGACATTTAGCTCCCCAAGTTTCTGCTGAGAAGCAGCCAGTAACCTTGCTGACGACTCTACGTAGATGACAGGTACGTCTCCATTTAGAGTGCATTTTGTGCAGATTTTTAACTCTGCTTGGAAGTGGGCTTCTTGGATGTTTATATTCATATCTCTTATGACACTTGGCAAGTTTTAAGCTACAATCTTTTCAAAAGCATCTCTCTTCCCCTGGGATGCTCAGGATGGGCATCATGCACACATGCACACCTCACGTCCCTTCGGTTTTATTATTTCTGTTTCTCATCCTTTCAAATGTCAATGGTTTGATCTTAAAACTCAATCCTTTCTTCTGCATGTTCAAATGTTCTTTAAAAAGAATTATGTGTATGGGTATTTTACTGCATGTCTGTCTGTATGCATGCTGCCTGCTGGAGGCCAGAAGAGGGCATTGGATCCCCTGGAACTGGAGTTACAGATGGTTATGAGCTTCCATGTGGTTGCTGGGAATTGAACTCAGCCTTCTGGAAGAGCAGCCAGCCCTCTTAACCAGTGAGCCATCTCTTCAGCCCTTCAAATCTACTCTTGAATCCTTCTACTGTATTTGTTATTAGACTTGCAAACAGTAATTTTTGGCTCCTTATAATTTTTATCCTTATTGAGAATATGTCACACACATCATTTCCCCAATGTTTTAAAATAAGTTTAATCACAATCCTCTACTATACACATGCTGCCAGAACAATCAGTCCCACCATGTATAGAATCCTTGGTTGGTGGTTGAGTCCCTGTGAGCTCTGAGGGTGCTAGTTAGTTCATATTGTTGTTCATCCTATGGGGCTGCAGACCCTTCAGCTCCTTTGGTCCTTTCTCTAACTCCTTCATTGAGGACCCTATACTCAGTTCAATGGATGGCTGTGAGCCTCTACATCTGTATTAGTCAGGTATTGTCAGAGCCTCTCAGGAGATAGCTATATCAGGCTGGCTTGTCCTTCCTTCAGTCTCTACTCCAAAGTCGATCATCAATGGGAGGAGAGGCCCTTGGCCCTGTGAAGGTTCTGTGCCCCAGTGTAGGGGAATGCCAGGGTCAATAAATGGGAGAGGGTAGGGTGGCAAGCATGGGGAGGGGGAGGCAACTTGGGCTTGTTCTTGTTGTTTTTGTTTGTTTGTTTGTTTTTTGGAGGGGAACCTGGGAAAGGAGAAATCATACGACATGTAAATAAAGAAAATATCTAATTTTAAAAAAAAGAAAAGAAAATAAGTTTAATTATTGCCATTACATGTGGATGGTGTATTTGAGTGCAGACGTTCGTGCCAGCAGATGTGCGGAGGTCAAACAACCTTTCAGAGTTGGTTCTTTTCCCACTGTGAATTCTAGGAATTGAACTCAGGTCGTCAGGCCTGTACAGCATGCATGTGCTTTACCCACTGAGCCCTGTGTCTTTTTTGAGCCCACTGGACATGCCTAGCCATTTGCTAATGAGTCTGTCTAGTGAGGCACCTGTGCCTCATGTATATTTTATGTCAATTTTTTTTTCTGTAAGCAGGCCATAATTTCCTGTTCATTGTAGACCTTGTTATTTTTGGTAAAACAAACAAACAAACAAACGAATGTACACCAGAGTCTCATAAAGTAAAAATTCTGCCAATTAAGTTTCCTCCCTATCCAGGATTTGGTGGGTAGTGTAAGGTGCGTTTATGTCAGAAATCAACCAGAAGCGAAAGTCTCTGGTCATCTCGTGGTTGATTTTGAGTCCACGTCTTTCTCTGTATATGTTCATTTTCTTTGTTTTGTTTTTTTTTTTTTTTTTTTTTTTCGAGACAGGGTTTCTCTGTGTAGCCCTGGCTGTCCTGGAACTCACTCTGTAGACCAGGCTGGCCTTGAACTCCGAAATCCACCTGCCTCTGCCTCCCAAATTCTGGAATTAAAGGCGTGCACCACCACTGCCCAGTGCATGTTGATTTTCCATTCCCAATAACACAAACCAAAACTGGAACCCAACCAAAAGAAACCATGTGTGAGGTAGGCACTGGACAATGGCATTCACATCTTTGCCCAGTACTCAGTGATCTGAGTAACAAGCCAGTCAGACACAGACCTCTATACTTGAGAGAAAAAGTCCTTATGGTTACCATGGCTACTACAGCAAGCAGCCAGAAATATTGATCGCTGTCTCCCAGCTTACCGCCACATCAATACCTGAGACCAATTGCAGCACAGCTGTGGGTACTTGACACTCCACCCTAAGGCTTCTTTGCCACCATTTCTCACACCTCCCCCCACCCCCAACATTTATATGACCCTGGGAATGTGGGGATATTAAGTAGGTACGTAAATTTGATATTTGTTAATAATAAAATTCAAATAAACTTAGTTTAAGATAATTCTCTGCTCATATAATTTTACCATCTATAAAGAACAAAATCAAATATATCCAGTTGTGACAGATGTACATATTTTACATAAAGAAACAAATCTTGGCTGAACGTGCTACAGACGGGTGCCAGCACTGCACTGTGCTACAGACGGGTGCCAACATTCTCAGTGTGAGCCACTATTTTGTAATTGTGAACACAATCTGAAGAGAAATAAATTTGATATTACAGATCAAGGAATGACCAGAGATAGTTATTCAAAGTCTTTGCTTTCTGTTGCTAAGTGCAGAAAACTTACTATATACAGCAAGAATATTTAAGCTCGGGCTGGAGAGATGGCTCAGCGGGGAAGAGCACTGACTGCCCTTCCAAAGGTCTTGAGTTCAAATCCCGGCAACCACATGGTGGCTCACAAC
>JADRCD010164865.1:0-29486 GCA_019843815.1 Montemys delectorum | reverse complement strand
GGGGGGGGCAGGGAACCCCCCTGTTGCATTTCCTCTCTTTCCTTCTTAGAGAGGAGGGGTTCTGCACCATAATATGCTTTTTCTCCACAAGCCCCAAAGCAATGAGGAAAACTGATCCTGGGCTGAAACTTCCAAAACAGGGAACTGAAATAAAAGTCTTTCTAAGTTAATTTCCTCAGGTGTTTGGCTATATTCGTGGAAAGCTGACTGAAAGCACAATAAATCCACATATGCTCTTATCTGACCCCATGTCAGTGATGTGCCCCGAAGGTCACCAGGTTCCCAAATGGTCTCTCATGTGTCACTTTTTAACCCCTGTTCATTCTAGGATCGAAGTTCTACTGAGGTTGTTAGCATTCCGTCTAGGCTCCGCCCCACAGTTACCTGGAAACAGCCAGGTGTGCCTGACTCACCCCCTCCCCTCCTCTCTAGCTTGTCTTCTCTCTCCCTCTACCCCCTTGCTCCTGCTCACCCTCTCTCCCCATTCCCCTCCCCGCTCTTTCCATGAGCTTATGGCCCACCTCTATTCCTCTGCTCTCTCTGCCTTTCTCTGTCTCTACTCCCTCAACTCCCCTCCCCATGCCCTGAGTAAACTCTATTCTATACTGTATGTGTGGTTTGTCCCTTAGGGGAAGAGATGCCTCAACATGGACTCTCCTCTCTGAGGTACCCTCTTCCCCCACAGCTGACTGCACAACCACCAAACATATTCCTTCTCTATTTTTATAAAATACAACAGAGGTAGCTATTTCATTTTGACCCTACAGTCTCTTCCTGTTTTGAACCCTGCCCTCTCACCCAAGCCCCATTTCTTTAATACAGAATCCCTGTCCACCTGCTCAGTCATCTTCCCCTCATGTCCTCTCACCTGGGCTCCATCCTCACCGACCTGTCAGAATGCAACTACCTCCTGTTAGGATAGTCAAAGCTGACTATTGCCTGATGATGTATCAGTGGGCTTGAGCCAAGCCTTCAAGGCTCAAGACAGACCTGACATGCTAGTCTATCCTATCTGCAATTCTTCACTCCCTATAGCATCCTCATAGACCCTTAGTAACTCAAAAATGACTCCTATCTATGCCTCGGATAAGCAGCCTGACCTTTATTAGGCTTCACAAACCCAGGGATGGTTTTGAACATCTGACAGCAGCTTTCGTTTCTTTCCTGATCTATTCCAAACACTCTTGCAATGGAAACTTAGCAGATATTGTTTTGTGGGTCACTCTGTAAATACCCATTTGTAGGTTGTTGTTTGAGACTTAACTTAAAATTCCATTTCAAAGCCGTGTTTCCATTAAATAGTACCTTAAATGACTCACGCTGCTATTGCTCAAACTTTTGAATTTGATTGGCATTCTGGACTAAACACTTCTATAGTAAGAGGGACGTTGGCACAAACGTGACTGTCATTTTATTTTCATCAGATCAGTCTTCACTTCCTAATTCTTCCACAGTGACATCAACTCCTTTCCTAGTTGCTAGGTACAACAAGAACAAGCTCTGTGCTATTATTTCTATAGTGAAGAAAAAATATTTTCCAGCTGTGAGCTTTTTCATGTGATTTGTTCCCAGGTAAGCTGTTTGTCCTTCCTCTGAAGTACTTAGGCCAGTAATGCCCAGCTGCAATCTGCATCTGTTTCCATAGGCTGCTGCATAGAGCTCTCAGAGAACAATTATTCTAGGTTCCTGTTGGCAAGTATAGCAGTGTCATTAATAATTTCAGGCATTGGTTCTTGGAATAGTCTATTCAAGCCTTGGATTGACAAAACTATGTTGACATTTCTATCCCAATGCAGCTAATACACATCAGCCCAGAATGTTCCTGAAAGCTTATGGGCTCTCAAGAAGCCAACTGGAAAATAGAGTCAAGCTACTCTAACTCTCTCTTAGCTACTGTCCTATTGCTATGAAGACACACCATAACCAAGGAAGCTTATAAAAAAGAGTATTTAATTGAAGGATAACTTAGAGTTTCAGAAAATAGCCTATGATCATCGTGGCAAGAAGCTCCCCACCAGGCAGGCTGGCAAGCATGGCCATAGAGCAGCAACTGAAAGCTTACATGTCATCCACAAGCATTCTATAGAAAGAGAGCTAACTGGGCCTGCCATAGGCTTTTGAAACCTCAAAGCCCAACCCTGGGACACACCTCCTTTAACAAGGCCATACCTCCTAATCCTTCCTAAACAACCTACCAACCAGGAACCAAAATCAAATATATGAGCCTATGGGGGTCATTCTCAATCGAACCACTTGATGTCAGGGGACCAAAGTTAGGGACTGGGAAGAGGGCTTGAATAAGAATGCTACTCTAACCACACAGAGAGAAGAGAGGAGAGAGCTCTGGAAAAGAAGAGCCACAGTCTCTTCAGTAGAATATAGAGATATGATGCCAAAAATCTAGAACTGAGTCATGGCTTCCAAAGCAGGAGGGAACAGCACTTGTGGCCACACTTGTAATACAAGTAGTAAGGCACCTCCATTACTGAAAGAGAGCAGGAGGAAGACCCTCTGGAGAAGGGATTTCCAGCCCTGGGGAGGAGATTGGCACTCTGATAATGTAATCGACTGGAGACCATGTTACTTTTAGAAATAGGTTTTAGTGCTTTTTATCTCCCACTAGCAGAAAAACTAATAATTCTAAGTTCCTTTTCCGACCACTCTAAATTTTGAGTAAATAAAAGAAATTATTTATCATGTGTGCCTGAGCAATCAAAGAACTTGAACCCTGTCATAGATTCACGGTATTCAATTCTACCCCCCACACCACACACGTTTTCAAAATTAGGTCCAAATACGTCCTTCAAATAGGAATGATTTCTGTTTTCCAACTCTGAATTGTGGAGACTGGAAAGATCATACCATAAAAATAGTAACACCAAAGACCTTGAACATCACTCATCATGAAACTGGGAGTCTCAGCCTTTCAAAAAACCATCTTGGCATCTCTCCTGCAACTGACATGCTCCACAAGTAACTATAGCTTTATTCCTGTTCTCAGCAAAAGCTAGATTTTTTTCCTATAGTCTTGCATAATTTTCAATAGAGCCCTTTAGAAAGTTCTAATTTGGGAAATTGCATGCCTTTAGTACATTTTAGAAGATGTGTTTTCCCATAGACGAGGCTATCTGTCACAAATTTTGAAACATGGGAAGGTATTGGTTTGGTTCATACTCAGACTAGCACGTATGATTGTGTTGGCAAGAAAGTAGAATTTCCTTTTAACCAGAAATGGATTAAAATTTCCTATCTAAAAAATTCACTCACAATGACACTCGGCTCAGAGTCAGGCCTGTGCAGGTATAATTTGGCTGCATCTGAAAGGCAGAATATTAGAAGACATTGTTATAACTGAAATAATTGTATTCTCGTTTTAGAGTTTCTAACATATTCTAGCAATAAAGACTTTGTAAGTGGGGCTGGAGAGATGGCTCAGCGGTAAAGAGCACCGACCGACTGCTCTTCCAGAGGTCCTGAGTTCAATTCCCAGCAACCACATGGTGGCTCACAACCGTCTGTAATGAGATCCGATGCCCTCTTCTGGTGTGTCTGAAGACAGCTCTAGTGTCTATAAATATAGGCTACTTGTCACAAATCTTTCAAAAAAAAAAAAAAAAAAAGACTGCATAAGTATCTTTGTCAAGATACCCTAATCCCTTAGCAAAATATTGAAGTTTGAAGCCCATAAATTACCCCAGGATTAATTTCCTTTATTCTGCCTCAGCTTAGCCATACCTTGAGGCTCACGTTTCTCTTATTTTATGCTCTGACAATGCCCTCAGAAATTCGTTTCCAACTTAGGCCTATACAGCTACATTTCAGGTTCTGAGATGTGTGTCCTTTGATGAAATATCAGCTCTTACCTGGCCGTGACCTTCCTCCTTCTGCAGCGTCTCCCCTGGGGGATGTGTGCGATCTGTCAAACCCTGGTGGATAAAACATCATAGATTCTGTACTATATGAATTGTCTACACAGAATTGAAAGGAAATGCCATTTTCATCACTGTATCAGCAGGAAGTGAGGGACTCTGACTTGGGTAGCATTGGGTTAACAATAGAACAGAGGTTGTAAGGCTTCTTAACCCAACCCATCCAGATGCCTGGTTTTTGTAAATAAAGCTTTACTGGGACACAGCCACTCTCATGTGTCCTAATGAGAATCATGTTTCTATTGCCTGTGACTCCTATCATACTCAATGGTTCTGTGGGGTAGTTGTAGGAATTACTATAGATCCTATAACGTTGACTTTCTGGCCGTTTACAAAAGTTTGATCGTCACTGGGTAGGGGCCCACTCTGAATGCCACTGCCCTTTCTTCCAATTGTATCCTTCTCAATATTTATCCCATGTTGTTCCCCTCATTCTGGACTAAGAAGCAGAGTCATGCAGAACCACAGAAAGGAGATAAGTTCCTAATAAGCTAAATAATGTAAAGTCTAAATCCAGGTTGTCTTACTATTCATTTTTTAACATCTCTATAGAGTTAGATGTACTCTCTACATGTGTTTTGTTTTCTAAACTAGATCACAGTGAGATTTCATTCTCCCTTTCTTAGACCCTTCAGGCTGCTTTAGCAGAACACTATTGACTGAGCGCCTCACAGGGAACAGAGATTTATTGCTCACATTCGAGGAAGTTAGAAAAAAATCCAAAACCATACCTCTAGTAAAATTGCTATCTGGTGAGGGCCTGGCTCATAACACTTTTCTGCTGTGCCTTCTTATGGATGGAAAAGGGGGGTGCCTCCTTCATAAGCTTAACAGTGGCGCTCCACCCCATGACCTAATCTCCTCCCAAGGGCACCTCTTTATACCTGGGCACTAATGATTGGGTTTTGATGCCTCAAGACACAAACATTTACTTTATGGTACCTTCTACTTTCCAAGATTCCCTAGAACTTGGAAACCATCCTATTAATCACTGAACTGAACCATTTCTAGGAATTGCTAAGAACTTTCTAATCATTAGCGAAGGGAAAAGTCACCTTCTCTAGCAACCTCAGCCTGTCTAATGAAGCTCATTATTTATTTCTTCCTTTCCTCTTTTTCAACTTCGGACCAACTTTCTTCATCTTTCTCTGTCATTGTAGAAAGGTCATCACTCCCACTAGCCTGACTCCTAGTTAATTGCTTTGCTGTGAGGACTTCTCATAGAGAAGGTCTTGAACACTGGTGCTTCCTAGCCAATGAGGGGAAGAGAGTATCGTTGTATTTTTTTTTCTTACTACCGCTTTTCCTCTGGGCATATCAAAAAAAAAATTTTTTTTTTCAGGAGACACAATTTACAGTCAAGTCTTAAAGTCAGGCTCCTTTGACAGTTATTTATTCTTCTCTAACCAAACAAGAAAGCACTTAACAAAGGCACTTTGAAACACTGTGAAATATCCACAATACACAAGGAGTTATTTATCTACCACTTAAGTACTGCATAATGACATATTATTAATAAATGAAAATTGATCTGCCTTAGGCTGACAAAGCTCAACTCTCTCTCCTACCAATGATAAGGTGTCTCCCTTTATGCCAGCCCACAATAGGAAAGCAATTTCACTCAGATAGCTCCAACGGTGTAAATCAAAGGTTTTATGGCTTTGCTGCTGGGTCCTCTCGTGATGCATTTTGCTGGTATCAAATTATAAGCATCTGAATCAGAGAGTGGTGGAGGTTATTAAAAAGTCCCCAGAGAGAGTTCCCAGCATCCCTGAATGTGAAATAACCACTGATTCTGCTTCATAAAGCTTTTGTTCACAAAATAGTATGGTGACAGCAGTGTCATTGCATGCTAGCAATAGTTCAGATGGTAGCAATGGTTAACTTACACAAGTTACTCCTGTTCCTTCATATTGACACCCTCAATCCTCAAGCTGAAGAATGCAAGACAAATTCCTAATACGCAACAAGTGGCACCAGGAAACAGCTAATATTTTAAGATGTTTAAGCTTAAAGCAATATAGAAACTGGAATTTGTTTTCTAAAGCTTCAGAATACTTCTTTCAAAGACACCTACTATGTACACTCATGCATCCAGTAGGAGCTCTGACACAACTGACTTATCCACTCGAATTGTCTCCATTAACAGGAACTGAAAAAGAAGCACCCACCATGCCCAGACAAAAGTGCTTTTAAAATGTCTGAGAGCGAGTCTCATTGTTGAGGACATGAGTGTTCTGTTGTTATGAGAAGGACAGCTCATTGTCACTGGATGTTGCTATTGAGAGTGTTCTTGTTGATTTTAGGGGGTAGACTGTTGGTTTGAGGTATTTTTGTATTATTGTTAAGGGGGATTTTATTTTGTTCTTTTTTTTTTTTTAACTTTATCAGATGATACAAACATTCTTGAACCTAAAATCCTCTTAGGATTATAGAGCAATGGTATTCCAAGAAAGCCATCATTAACATTAGAGGTAAACCACACAGTGGGTTTGATGGAACTATACGGCCTGACGGTTGAGTATCTTGTTGAAGGTCACAGAAGAGGTTACAAACCAAGAAAGGTATTTCAACTTCCTCATCACTTCTGACTCAAAGCTTTGAGAGTCAATCCTCTGTTTAATGTCTGATAACTAATGAGCGCAGAGTCACACACCCTAGCAAGTTGCCCATTCACTAATAGAGGTATGGATCCGAGACTTGGGGTCCTACCAGCTTCTGGGCCTTACCTGGTCAGAAATTTAGGGAAAAGACCAAATGCCTTGTGCCATGTACCCCGTGACCCTTTTTCAGTGTATTTCAAATGTGTAGGTCATAAGCTTTTCTTGAGCGCTCTCCATTAGCTAGAGGAAGAAGGCCTGGGGGAGGGACCTCTAATCTCCCAACTGAATATCTTGGTGTTCTTGTTCTTGATGATGATGATGATGATGACAACGATGATACTCTGATGTCTCTCTTTGATCCCTGCTCTCTTGCCACAACATAACGGACAAAAGAAGGTGAATTCTTCCAGCCTCTTCAGTCCCTAATAGCCTGGCATGGCTATGGGAGCAGGGAGAAGACTGAGCACATTGAACCTGAATGGAGACAGCGGAGAGACCAGGAATTGGGGCAAGGCTCTAAACTCTCAAAGCCAGTCCTAGTGATGTACTTCCTACAGCAATGCTGTCCTTCTCAGAAATTCCATCATAATCCCCAACAGTGCCACCAACCGGATACCAAGCGTGCGAACACATGAGCCCCCCGTAAGGGACATTTCTCAGTCAAACTGCCACACTTACACAGGCTATGTTGGATCACATGGTCATTATTTGGGAGGGTTGTGGAATGTTTCAAAAGTAGTGCCTAGCTGACAGACCTATGCTTGAGGAAGATTCTGAGGAGTACATCTCTGGATGCTTCCTGGCTTTCTGTTTGCCCCACTCAGTTTTCTCCACCACATGTTCTTCATCCTAAGGATGTGGGGTAAAAGGAAAATGGTTCTAACCTTCTAAAGCCATGAGCCAAACAAATCCCCCCCTCCTTTAAGTTCTCCAAGTCAGGAGATTTGGTCAGAGCAGCAGAAAGGTACCTTCAGTGTGTGGGGATGCAGAATTGCCAGAAAGACAGAGAGCTTTATATGTATTCCAAGGGCTTAGATCAGATAAGAGAAGCCTCCACGGTGAACATGAACTCTCTGGGTATTCAGAACATTTTATCCTTGACAATAAAATTGCAGTGTCTCCATAGTGTTGGGTTTGTGTCAAAACCTCGAGTATTTATAAGTGAGCTGATCATTCCACACATAGGAAAAGACAAATAGCAGAACAGGAAAGTAGTTTCTGGAGAGAATAATGTAACTGTGCAATCAAAGGCCTGGGGCAAAGCCACGCTATTCTCTTAACCTAAGTCACTCTTCCTATTGTTAAAAACTAGATAGCTCAAAGGGTGCAATTAAACCTGGTAATTCTCTTTTTTTGGTTGTGAGCCTAGCCTTTAACAGCTAAGACATCTCTCTAGCTGTAAACCTGATGATTCCTTCAAGAAAGGAAATGGATCGATTTCCTCTTTTTTCCTACCATCAAACTGGCAAGCATGACTCATTCAATTGAGATAAAGGTAAAATTAGAAAATTGGCCTGAGTGGTGTCTGAGGCAGCTCTATGGCCCTCTGAGATGTTAAAGATCACATTTCACTCACTGGACTGTAATGCCAAGCAGTGTATAAGGAAGGTGGGAATGTTAATAAGAAGAATGGAAGGGTGCTGTGAGGTACTGGGGAGGAGATTGAAGAAGAAAGCTAAAGCTTAAACATTTGATTCCTCACTATTGATACAAATATCTCATCAGATTTTTTCTGTACACAGTTCCTCTTATATAAGTTGCTCGTGTAGATATTTTGCCCATTTTTCTCAGATCCTTTATCTTTTCTTACATAATGATATCTAGTATCTCTACATTATTAATATCATATACATAAAATGTTTCTTCTAGTTTATCACTTTTAATTTTATTCTATGTTCAGCTCTACTAGGTACCTTTTGATGAACACAAACTTCATTTTTAATGTCAGTTTCATTCTGCTTACACATAATGCTTCAGTCTTTTTCTCTGATGTATTATTAAGCCCTTTTTCTACTCAGAGATCACAAAGAAAGTTTACTCAATTTGCTTCTAATTATTTTAAATATTGACTTTCAGAATTCTGCCTTAGATTCCTTTCTGGGTCTGGTCAATTTCTACAGAAGTGTATCCAAGTCTACATCATGTTCTTCCCTCCCAAGAGACTGTCCCAGCACCATGCATAGCACAGCTTAATACCCACTGGCAGTTCTGTCATAAATCAGGTTTTTGAACACACTTGGATCTGGTTTTGGACTTCGATTCCCTTCTATGATTATCATTACCGATTCCACCCCACTCTTGTCAGTGAAGCGTTCACTAAACCTTGGTTATAGTCTGGCCAGTCCTTGCTGCCCGCATTCCCCCACCAACAGCACCATCTAGTTCATCTACTTAAGGGAGTATCTTGACTTTTCTTCATTCTTTGATCTCTCATATACATTTCAAAGTCAGTTTGTCAGATTCTACAGAAATGTCAATAGGGATTATTTTACCCACAGTTGCTCAGAACCTACAGATCATTTGAGGGAGAAGTGATATACCCGTAACGTGTCTGTACCCATAATGTATAACCATACGGTCTATAACCATAGTGTATATATATGTATACACTATGTTTCTATATGTATCACTTTCATAAGTCGTCCAAGGAAACAACTTATCTTCTGTTAGGATTATTTCTGGCACTCCCCCACTCTTGTTGCTATTATATAGGGATACTGTCATTTTCATAACTCTTTTAATGTTCCACACAAAAATAAAATTTGCCTATTAAAAATGTTGATCTTATGCCTAGACAGGCTGGAGTTTCTCAGCCTTTCTTGTGATTGGTTGTAGCCATATGTTTGAGCTCTGGCAAATGAATCTAAACAAGAGTGATATAAGACACTCTCAACCTATCTCATATAAACTCCATGAGATCTCTCTTCATTTCTCCGCTTGTCTGCTGGCCAGCGTTAATGCTCAGTATGGTGTTGGAAATTGTATGTTGAGACCATCTGTTGTCCTGGGCCTCTGTGTGACCATATTGTACAGAGGCCGCACATGCCCGCCTACCAATTAGAAACACCTGCGTTAGACTATTTATTTAAACAAAAAGTAAACTTAAATTATCTGGAGCCATTGACATTTTAAAGGTTATAACAATTACATAGTTCAAGTCATCTACACTTTCACTAATGTGTGTTTAACATTTACATAGAAAATGTGCTAGAAACTCATTATGACTGCACTTTTTTTCATTACAATGCATAAATTTTGTTTCATGTATTTCAAAGTCCTGGTGTTAGGAGCATTAAAATAGAGTGTTACGTCTATCTAATGGTCTGAAATTTGATCAGTGAAGATTCTCTTTGTCTCTAGAAATGATTTACATCTCTAAAAAGTAAAGTAAAAAGTACTTACTCAATGTTTTTGGTTTGCTTTCTGTTGTTGTAATAAAAACACCATGACTCAAAACTATTTGGGGAGGAAAGAGATTGTTGGACTTCTACCTCAGAACCCAGTCCATCATTGAGGGAAGCCAAGGCAGGAACCGAAGCAGCAGAGGCCATAGAGGAACACTCCTTATCAGCTCATCTTCCATATCTTGATCGGGCTGCTTCTTTATACAACTCAGACTAGCTGCCTGGGGTGGCCTTCCCATATCAATCATCAATCAAGAAATAGGCCCACAGGCCAATTGTATGGAGCGTTTTCTTTTTTTTTTTTTTTCTTTTTTAATTAATTTATTTTTTACACTCCATATTCCATTTCCTATGCCCCTCCATCCACCCTCCGACTGTTCCATACCCCACACCTGCTCCCCACCCCCCTGTCTCCATGTTGATGCCCCCCCACCTGACTTCTAAACTTCCTGGGGCCTCCAGTCTCTTGAGGGTTAGGTGCAACATCTCTGAATGAACACAGACCCTGAAGTCCTCTGCTGTATGTGTGTTGGGACCTCACATCAGCTGGTGTATGCTGTCTGTTTGGTGGTCCGGTGTTTGAGAGATCTCAGGGGTCTAGATTAATTGAGACTGCTGGTCCTCCTACAGGATCGCCCTCCTCCTCAGCTTCTTTCAGCCTTCCCTAATTCAACAACAGGGGTCAGCTGCTTCTGTCCATTGGTTGGGTGCAAATATCTGCACCTGACTCAGCTGTTCGTTGGGTCTTTCAGAGGGCAGTCATGATAGGTCCCTTTTTGTGAGCGCTCCATAGCCTCAGTAATAGTGTCATGCCTTGGGACCTCCCCTTGAGCTGGATCCCACTTTGGGCCTGCCATTGGACCTTCTTTTCCTCAGGCTCCTCTCCATTTCCATCCCTGCAATTCTTCCAGACAGGAACAATTATGGGACAGAGTTTTGACTGTGGGATGGCAACATCATCCCTTACTTGATGCCTTACCTTCCTGCTGGAGCTGAGCTCTATAAGTTCCCTCTCCCTACTGCCAGGCATTTCATCTAAGGTCCCTCCCTTTGATTCCTGAGAGTCTCTCACCTCCCAGGTCTATGGTGCATTCTGGAAGGTCCACCCAACCTCCTTTTCCTGAGGTTGCCTGTTTCCATTCTTTCTGCTGGCCCTTAGTCCTTTTCCCTCACCCAATACCAAGTCAGGTTCCCCTCTCCCCCACCACCACTCCCCCCTCATCCATTTTCCCTCCCAGGCCCCTCCCTCCCTCCCCACTTGTGATTGCTTTCTTCTCTCTCCTAAGTGGGACTGAGGCGTCCTCATTGGGCACTTCAGCTTGTTGACCTTTTTGAGTTCTGTGGACTGTATCTTGGGTATTCTGTACTTTTTTTTTTTTTTTTTTTTTTTTGGTGGCTAATCTTAATTGAGGTTCCAGCATCTCAGTTTACTTACCAATTACTTCTCTCCTTTTTATTTATTTGTTTGATAGAGTGAGGGTTTTAATATTATTTTCCCTCATTTTTTTCCTTCCAAAGATTTTAATATTCTTGATTAGATCGGCAAAGTCCAAATGATTAAAATTAAATAAGATTAGACCCATAGAACAGTTTACACTCTAACTACCACCTTCTTAGTTGTTGCCTAAGATTTTATTCATAATTCTTTAGCCCTATAAATTCTTTTTTCTAATAATTATAATTATTTTATGCAATATTTGTGAAGATTTATCATCTCCACTGCTCTTGTCCTGGTGTAACTCTTTAGTAAATAATTTGGTTTTTTTTTTTTAACCAAAGAAGAACAAAAGAACTAAAGAGAGAGAGAGAAAGAGTCCACAGGCCTGCTGGCTGTTGAGGTGAACGGTGATAGAGCCTATGCATGAACAAGCCTCGTTCAGGGAACTTGAGGGGATGGGTAAGACCTGAATAATAGAGATGAACAGATAAAAACATGTTTTATATATATATACACAGTAGTATTTTATTCATCCATAAAGAAAAAGGAAATTATGTCCTTTACTGTCAAATAGATGCAACTTGAGATCATCATTTTAAGTGAAGTAAGCCAAATTCATAAAGACAAACATCACATGTTTTCCCATACTTTTGGATTTGATATTGTATATAACTACATTGAACTATTAGAGATAGATAGATGATAGATAGATAGATAGATAGATAGATAGATAGACAGACAGGCAGATACTCTAGAACATTAGCAATGGAGATGATTTCATATATACATATGTATATATGAAACACATATATATATATATATATATATTTGGTGTTTTATATTCAATATATAAAGCCAAATACTTATGACATGAAAACAGAAGGGGTATTGGATATTGGAAGGAGATTATAAGGGAGCAAGGAATTGGAGCATATATGCCAATTATACAATATACTTGAAAGAAAATGTCTTAATGACACTCAGCACTGTGTACAATGAATAACCACAACTAACTAAATAATCAAATAGTAGGAATATGGTCCTTTCTGACAATGCGGATGAACCTGAAGGATATTGTGTTAAGTGAAATAAGTCAGTCAGGGAAAGACATATATTGCTTGATCCCGTTTGTATGTATAATCTAAAATGCATAATAATCTGTGAAAGCTGGCAGTAGCATGGTAGTTACCATTGATGTGATGTTGGTCAGACACACACACACACACACACACACACACACACACACAATACAAGTTGTTCACCTGAAGTACATGATATTCCTCTGCCAATAATTCAAAAAAAAAAAAAAAGGAAGCAAAGATTTAAAAAAGAAAAAGAAAAAGAAAGCACCCAGTGATGGGTAGAAGTCTAGCCTACTCTAAATGCACACTATTTATGATGGATACACTAGCAGACAACCACTGTGACTCTTCTCATATAGCAGGACTGCTAACTACTGGGTATTCTCTCAAGCTCGCACCAGTCCCATGTGACTGACTCAGAGTCTGTAGTTCACACAGAGTGTACTTTTTTTTCTTCGAGTTGAACCATTGCCACAGCTGAAAGGCATTCACTCTGGTAACTTCCGTTCTGACGCCCCTCTAACCCTCTTGGCTCCCACTGTTTCTCTGAGCTTGTGAAATCATGGCATTAAACAAAACTGTGTTCTCTGTATTTAAGGAGCTTTTTCCCAAATGAGCCCATTCAACTAGCTGTCTTCCGTCTCTCTTTCCAAAAGGTGAACGTCTTTGTTCTTTGACACTGTGGTTTCATGCCATTTCTAGATCACCACAAGGTGTTCTACAACACTTGCCAGGTGTAAGCTTGTTCAATTCTAAGCATTTAAGTATTCAGAACATTCCAAAGCAAACTGTAGATGTCAGAAACAGGCAGGATAAGGGATATGGTCCAGTAATAGAGCTCAGGCCCTGGACACATAAGGCCCTAGGAACGACATCCAGTACCACCAGGTAAATAAAAAACAAGTATGCACCTAAAAACAGGCCTTTGCCCATAACAAACCATGCAATGTAGCTGTGTGCCCAAACTTGATTAATTACTCTTACTTTATGTGTATGAATATTGCACATACGTACATGCATCACATGTGAGCCTAGAGCCCAAAGAGGCTAGAAAGCATCGCTGGATCTCATGGAATGAAAGTTACAGACAGTTGTGAGCTGCTGTGTGGGTCCTGGCACTGGAACCCAGGTGTTCTACCAGCTCTGAAACACTGTGCCATCTCCCTGGCTCCTAAATGTGTTTTATTTTTCCTAATTTACAAGACAAAGTACAAAACTCTTAAACAGCATGCTTCAAAACTAGAATTTTATTAGTTTACCTTTTTATGATTCCCACTATAGTCATTCTGTAAAATCTAGTGCTAACATAATCTAAATATTTGGACATTTCTATTCAAGTAGTCTGAGAGTTTTCAAGATTTTTTAGGAACCAAATGTATGGGTGTGTGATATTTACATTTTTGTAAATTGATGAATGTATAATTAATTTTTCCAAGCAATTATTAACCTAACTAGTAGAACAAATTATAAAGAGTAATTTAACTCTATTTTGGTCAAATGATATGACATACAGATTCATCTCTCTGTGTTCACTTGCTCCTTATCCAGTTTCCCCATGACCTCTAATAATAATAAATGGTGTTTTGGGCATCCTGAACATTTTTTATCTGAGGGAGGCAGCAATAGCCCACTCCATCAGTGAGGTAGTCTTGCTTAGGCTATGGTAACCAGTAATTCCACAGTCACATGGCTGAAAGAAAAGAGGCTGACTTTTCAACACACCTTGTTAGCCATCCCTGACAATGGCAGGCCGATAGAGTCCTTGCCATGGCAAGTGGTCATGGGACATGAAAACTGGCACTTGGAGAATTTCACTCTAGTTCGAAAAGCTTTCTGTCTATAAAACCCCTCTGTTTCTATTCTTTCTTTTGGCCAAGCCAAATTACATAGTCATACCTAAGTTAAGCTCCTAGGATGTTCTTAGAAGGTGAATAGAATAATTCATGAGCATCATTAATGACTAGAATGGAAAATTAGCTTTCATATTTACTATCTCAGATATTCCATATTTTTCTTGCACATATTGGCATCCCTCGCTACCCTTGTTCTAGCTCTCTACTACATGAAAAACTTATTTTCTTAACTACTAACCTCTACATCAGTAGTTCTCAAGCTTCCTATGTCTGGGATCCTTTAATTCCATTCCACATGTCATGGTGAGCCCCAACCATAAATCTATTTTGTTGTTACTTCATAACTGTAATTTTGCTACCGTTATTAATTATAATGCAAATATTTGATACGTAAGATATCTGCTATGAGACCCTGTGAAAGTGTCATTCAATTCCCAAAGGAGTTGTGACCCATGGGGTAAGAAATACTGCTCTGGAATGCTCTGCACCTCTTGGAATGCTCCTTAGATATCATACTCTATCAGTACATTCTAATGTCTTGCGCATACTGCTGAGCTTTCATTCAGATAAAATAAAATTCAAAACAACATTGGCATTTGATTATAAGCCTTGCCTTATGTTTAAGGGGAGAATTCCCTGGCAGTCTGCCATAGGAGTATGTTTTACTATCTAACCACTTAAAAATCCAGAAGACTTGTGGAACAAGGGCATCTAGCCATGTGGAAAACCAGAATTCAAGTTGAGCCAAAACGGACTTCTTGCTATCACAGGGCGAATCATCAACGTAGTCTCCCAAGCAAAATGTGTTAAAATTGCTTTTATAGGAAAGGATATGCCTAGCCCTGCAGAGACTTGATGTGTCAGGGTGAGGGGAGGGGATACCCAGGTGGGCCTCTATCCTTGCAGAGGAGACAGGGAGAGGTGATGGGGGAGAGACTGTGTGATGGGGAACTGGGGACAGCAATGGGGATATAAGGTGAATAAACAAATTAATGGAAAAATATTTTTTTTCCTAAAAAGAAGTTCCGAGTATTATCCTAGGAAGGTGAATTCTATTTCACTTCTGAAAGACTCGGTTTTTTTTAATTGTTATAAGAGTAATGCACTTAGAGATGATAATGACACAAATAAACAGATTCAGCTATGGGATCCGGCAGCTATGGAATACGGTGTTATACAGAGATAGAGATCACTCCTCAGCCTCTTTGCAAAAATTGAGGAGCATAATCAAAGATGTCGTGTGGACTAGTCACAGAGTGTGAGCTCAGCCGTGCACTCCGCCTTCTTCATTTTCAGTTCTTATTGATTCCATTTGTTTTCCTATTATTGTTTGTGTGGTTCCATTCAGCTGTAAACCAGCATAAGCTGTGGAAAAGCCTAGCCATGAATGGAAGTCCATGGTTCAGTAGACAGTGAATCCTCCCCACACAATATAAATAGAGACAACACATCACACAGAAAATACTCAAGACTGTTTCCAGAGGTTTTGGGGTGTTTGTTTGTTTGTTTGTTTGTTTTGAAAATGCAGATTTTATTTGGAAATTTAAATGGCCTTACTGGAACACCTGAGAACTAAAAATTTAAAATAAGGTAAAAGGACCCACATGCAGACTCGGAAGAGGCAGAAGCTGAAGAAGAGATGGGTATGTCTGCCAGAAAGCGTGGGGACAAGCAAACAGACACCCCCACACATACACACACACTCAAAGCTGGATTTGATTTGATTCAAATGGTAAGGGACACCACTACAGGTTACCTAGTAGATATATGGCATAATCAGCTACGTTGTTATCTATTTAATAACAATATGGATTTAATATAGTTGTGCCTAAGCTATATCCACCTTAATTAAGATAAACTGAGTTTCTGGGATCTTGTAAAATCATCTCTTACTCAGAAGGCATTGTCCCCAGGAACAGGGATCTGAAAACAGACCATCGTTGGTAGCAGGAGCCAAGAGGCAGCTGATCTCACAGCTCCACATCTTGCCTGATGACTGTCCGTGTTCCCTTCCTAGGATCTGGGCTGAGCTGCTTTGAGCTTCACAGCTTTACCCCATGTTCATTCTGGTCAGTGTTCCCTCCTCCACGTCACCTGTCTGTTTGCTGAACATAATACCATTAGCAATGTTTTTATTTACTGGACCTTCACTGTTTCGTAGGAAACTTTTAAGGTTTGAGCTGCTGAACAGTGAGAACTGTATGAGTCCTCTCAAGTTAGCATATCCTTAAGTACACAGGAGTTTAAAAAAAAAAAAGAGTAAATGCACAACCACATGACAGAGTAACTAATCAGAGAAAACAGTCTGCCAATAAATAGTATGGTTTAGACAAGCTGGCTAGTCATATCCTAAGGTTAACCATTTTAACAACTATTAACTATGAGAAAATTCACTTAATGAATCAAATCTGTCACTCTGTCTAGCATAAAATGGATATCCATTTGGGTCTTAGCAGTGCACAGAAATATCCCTAATTTTAGCATAATGATTGCCTCTTTTTTTTCTTTTTTAGATTATGTATACTACTTAGCATCAATTTTATCAGTTAAAAAGGACAGATGATAAAAGCCCCTCACCAAGCTTTTGACAGAACTATTGACAATTTGGACCGTATTGTAGCGGTGAGACTATGCTGTGCATTCCAAGACTATCCACTAGACAATAGAAACCTATGACAATCAAGTTTCCCTAAGGGACTAGGGAGTTGGCTTAGCCTCTAGAGTATTTGCCACACAAGCCTGAGAACCTGAATTCATATCCCCAGGATCCACATAAAAGCCAAGTGCAATGGTGTCATCTCTATAACCCCATCTCTATATCTTCAGCTCTGGGTGCAAAAAACGTGCAAATAGAGCCATACTGCACAAAACTCAATTCCAATGGAACAAAGATTTCAACACGAGGCCAGATCTATTGAACCTCATGGAAGAAAAAGTAGGGGATAGCTTTGAACTCATTGGCACAGGAAAAGAATTTCTGAATAGAACATCAAAATCAAAAGCACAGGCACTAATTTCAACAATTAATAAATGGGACATCATGATGCTGAAATGCCTCTGTACAGCAACAGATGCTACCATTTGGACAAAACAGTAACCTACAGAATGAGAAAAGACCTTAACAACACCCAGTAGAGGGAGGATATCCCAAATATATAAAGAACTCAAAAAAACTAGATACAACAATATATAACTAGATATAATAATATATAATGTTATATAATAAATAACCCAATTAAAAAATAGGATAGAAGTCTAAACAAAGAATTCTCAAAAGAGGAGACTCAAGTTGCTAAGAAGCACTGGAAAGAAACTGTTCGATATTCACAGTCATCAGGGAAATACAAATCAAAACAACTTTGAGATTTCACCTTACGCACATCAGAATGGCCAAGATCAATGAAATAAATGATATCTCATGATGTGAAGTAAGAGGAACACTCATCTATTGCTGGTGGTAGTGCAAACTTGTACGGCTACTATGGGAATCCATGTGATAGGTCCTCAGAAATTTTACAACACAATATTCCTCAGCCACTTTAAAAAAAAAAAAAAAGTGAAATCGTGAAATTTGCATGGAAGTGGATGGAACTAGAATAATTATCTTGAGTGAAGTAACGGGCCCAGAAAGACAAAGATAGTACGTGTTTGCCTAGATGTGGATGCTAGCTGTTATGTCATTGATAAGCAAACTACAACCTAAATAACCACAGAGGTTAGGTACATAGCAAGGGACTAGGGGAAGGCTTAGACCTCCTTAAGACGTAAAAATAGAATAGGTAATTATATATCAGTGGGTGAGAGGGGAGGGACTGGAACAGGAGAATCAAACAGAGATGGAGAGGAAAGCGGGGAGAAGGAGGGAGAATATCTGCAGGGACAGCTAAAATTAATGACCGTTTGAAGGATAGTATGAAAACCTAATACAGTAGGAGCTTCATCTACATATGAAGGTGATTTAAGTGAAATTGTCAGATAACAGGGGAGACAGAACCCAACTGGCCATCTCTGATCACCAAATGAAACTTCCACTATCAGGAATGGGTTTTATATATACCTAATGGAGTTCTTGGGCAAAAGGGACCCATAGGAACCCCCAAACAACAGAGGCTGTTGCCGAGGCTATCTGGCGGCTCTCCACAAAGTGACAGTAAGTCCCTATTGCTGAAGACGACACCTCCTCGACTCATTGAACATGAAGAAGTCGAACTCATTCAAACCACTACAGCGGATGTTAGCCACAAACGTTTAGCATTTAACATTGAAGACTGGTTAAAGACCAGAAAACTAGAAAGGGGCCATTAGAGCGAGGGGGGAAGGGAAGAAGCCTTAAGCGAGAGGGGAGAGAGAAAGCACATACGGGAGGTGTAAAAAGGTTTAAGCAGAGAGGTGGGTGGGAGAATAGGGAAGAGGAGCAGGGAGGAGGGGAAGGTAACCAAAACTAATGATATATAGAAAAGTCATAGGGAAACCTACTGATTATTTAAAAATATGAGACAGAGGAAGAGCGTGTGAATGCAGGTGCCCTCCATGGGTGGATAACTGTTGTAGCCACCAGAGGCTACACACGAACGGGGTCTCTGGAAGAGAGGAAGAGGACGGGGGGGGGGGGGGGGGGGAATTAAGGAAATCGGATGGCGAGAGGGGAATTAAAAAAAAAAAGATGGGACCAGGCCATGGTGTGCTTTCAGTCCTCCACGTGTATTCAACCGTCTCTGTTACAAGCAGGCAGGTAGGCAGGCAGAAACCCCTCCCCCAGTCCATCAGCATTTCGAGGCCCAATCAGCATCTTCATCTTTGGTCTCTGGAGGCAGGAACTTGGAGAGAGGCGTGGCTATTAGCAGGAGCTTGGAGAGAGACGTGGCTGTTTGTGGCAAGGCAAGGTCTGAGAGAAGGGCTCCTGACTGGCGGAGGGTCACAGATAGTGCTCCTACTAGAAGCCATGAGTTATTAAACAAAAACAATCTGGTGGGTGGCCAGATTCAGGATACCTCCCTACAAGTCGTTGTCTAAAGAAGCCCCAAAAGCCCTACCCACCCAGACAATACAAGATATTGTCTTGGCCACCCACCAAAGCTTGATGGTAAGATTCTATTGCTTAAGACGCTGCACACTTGTAAGAGGACATAAGGAAATCAAACAGGAACGGAGCTGCAAGCTTCTTCCCTGTTGGTTAGGCTTTCTAGTCCCAGACGGTGCTGTTCAGGCTGCTAGAAGATAATAGCGATCAACGGTCTCATGCAGCTCTGAGTCCTACCAGTCACAAGTGACTTCCCATGGCTGTTCTCCCAGAGGTCTGGAGCTCAATTCCCAGCAACCACATGGTGGCTCACCATCATCTGTAATGGGATCTGATGCCCTCTTCTGGTGTGTCTGAAGACAGTGACCATGTACATAAAAATAAATAACAATAATAATAATAATAATAATAATAATAATAATAATAATAATAAACAATAACAAGTGAGTTTCCAGACTACGTGTGCCCTCTGGCACATCAGTGACATGACTTTTGTGGGGACAACCAGCAACTTTTTGATTGGCCTTGAGATATGCTCCATAGAAGGAAACTCATGCCTATTTCTGCAAACCTGACCAAGAATCCACAGTGGTGGATGTTCTAGTCCCTGAGGGAGGATACTACTAATATTTTGCCAAATAGTCATCCTGTTAAACTGCCTTCTAATTACTCATGTTCATAACCATAAATTATTGCTACGTCCAGCCTTCGTCAAAGTAGCTTCGGGGGGTAGCAGCTGATGGAGAAATTGGGAACTAGTTTTGCCCATAAATGATGGTGGAGCATAACTCCTAAGTGGCACAGCCATATCATCCCCGCCATGGCCCAGGGGATATTACAGAAGAGTATGAAAGGATAGTGTAAAGACCAGAGGATGGGTAGATAGACAGCAAAGATGTCTTCTGGTTATGACGTAAGCACTGCATTCTGTGCAGCTGTGGTTATCTGCACAAGACTGACCCCTTCAGTGTCTCTCAGCACAGATGTGGGAGGGGCCACGACCTCGCAACCCTGGTCTATTGGCAACTAAGGGTTACTAGGGAAGGGGTGCCATTGTCCTCAGTGTGTAGCTGTTGATGAGTTACCCTTGCTCCAATGAGCAGCCTGCCGTCCGCACATAGATAAGAAACCCTAATTAAACTAAGCGAACCACACACAAAAAGACGACATGAAAGCAGAAGATGACCTGTCCAGAGGGGCTTCAGTGGGGAAGGAGGAGGAAAAAGGGGATGACCAGGAGGAGGACCAGAAGAAGGACCAGGCAGAGAGCAGGAAAGGGGCGGGGGTGAAAATGACTAAGATCCAGTACATAGATTCATGAAATTGTCAAACAATATAAACCATTTGAAAAGAAAAATATTTTAAATTACTTCCATCGATCTCTTTACCTTGGACTGTTCACTGAAATTTGCAAACCTCCATTTTGTATTCTGTAAAACCAACAGATACAAAATTCTCCCATAATGTTGGGCTACTAAATAAGATATTCAAGATTGGTGAATAAAGGGCAATATTTATACACCTTAGATAGGGGTACAAATTAGAACATAAAGCTAGCTTCTATTGATTGTTAAGGTCTCGGATACTAAGATAGAGGTATGAATTTTAAATATAGGTATCACAACTTCGAAAAGTATTGTCCATTATTTTGATGATGTTGATGGAGAGTTGAGACTTTAGACAGATTTTTTTAAAATCGCCTATGATGTGAGAAAATATGGATTTTAATCCAGATTGTGCTATTCAAAAGCAATTCTTTAACACTGCTCCTTGGATAACTCATTTTGCTGTCAAAGTTCTTAACTAGTCACTCTTTTGGAATTTTTTTTTTCTTCCTTGAGAACAAACATACTTCTCTGTGGCTCCTGATAAAATTCAATTCCTGGCTCTGTGGGCAGCCATTCACTCCATTTCCGTACCCGCTGGCATCTGTAAATTAGCCTCTGGTAATTATCTATGTAGGCAGCAGCAGGCAGTGTACAGAACAATGTAACTGCTGGTCAGATTCCAGTGTGGGAACTTAGCATTCCTGAGTCATAAATCAACCGGCCATGGCCCAACTTAAGACTGTGTTTGCTCAAGCTTGAAAAATAGGCTGAATATCCCCTAGCTATCAGCAAATACACTCCCTACACCTCAAGCAGCAAAAGCTTCATGTTTAGGAAACAGGAGATTATCTACACCTTGTCCTCAGAGGCAATCGATTCTCATCCCACAAGGTGGTAAGTATAGTTTGGGGGCCTCTGTCGTACCTGGAGGGTGTCTTGTCTCCATTTCTTAGCACATACTCACAGGCTGGAAATGTCATCCTCAGAGCAATTTGAAGTGATCCAGAAGCCAAGATTTAAATATGAGAGCAGAAGAATAGCTTCCTGAAGGGCTTCAAACCTCTCACCGATTCATCACTGCATTCCGTGCCTCTCCTGTTTCTGCTGTCTTGCTGTATTGCATTCTCAAACCCAGAGCAAATGGGAGACAAAAGGAACGAAAATGATCCAAGAACCATAGGCAGAGGACCTGTGAAATGTAAACCCTAAAGGAGTGTGTGATACAGCCCTCCACATAAAAATTCTGACCACCAGCTTACCTAGCACAGTAATTGGAAATCATGACGTATTTAATTCCTAGAAGTTTCTAATAAGACTACTCCTTTAAGAGAGAAAGCCAGAAGCACACAGACCACAGTACCCCATCCATGGCACTCATCCACAGCGCCCATCTATGGTACCCATCCACGGTACCCATCTATCTCATTGAAGACATGGAGGATTAGAAATCCAGGACCCAGAGGTTAGATGCACCCAAAGAGAGAAAAGAAAATAGAACTCCTCTAGACAACTGCAGTTCTACTTGCGGGAGGAACTGGGCCTATTTCCATAGAGCACAAAGCTTCAAATACCAGCACTGAAACGGCTCAGTTCTCCTAGGAGAGGTGTCTCGTAATACCCCAGATCTATTGGGATGTGGAGGGAAGAGAAAGGACAGGTGGCAGTCAAACGCATGAGTATATGAGGGCCATTCTTTTATTTTTTTAAGACTTTTTATTTATTTATTTATTTATTTATTTATTATGTACAGTGTTCTACCTACATGTATGCCAGAAGAGGGCACCAAGACCACATTACAAATGGTTGTGAGCCACCACGTGGTTGCTGGGAATTGAACTCAGGACCTCTGGAAGAGCAGTCAGTGCTCTTAACCACTGAGCCATCTTTCCAGCCCATGAGGGCCATTCTAATTCAAACCACCATAGTAGGTGATTTTTGGGTTGTATCTATTTGACAGTTAAACTAACAGTCATATCTGCTCATGATAGTCTCTTTAAAGAGTGTGGAAAATAGGAGACTATATACATCAAACCACCTCTGAGGCCTAAAATTAGACCCTAAAAGTGGTGAACAGAAGTAACACAGACTCAAAGGAAACAGAACTTAAATGGATCATCTTCTGGGAACAGAGATAGTTACAATTTTCTACTGAAGATTGTTTAGGTATATTTCAGATTATGTAAGTCTCTCATATTCCCAAACAATCCTGGAATTATTATTATATTGACATATAATTTAAGAAAAACAGAATTAACATTTTTACCTCAAAATAATACTCTCAATTTTTCTGATATAGCTGTCTCCCAAGAGGCTCTGGCAGAACCTGACAAATACAGAGGCGGATGCTTGCAGCCAACCATTGGACTGAGCATGGGGTCCCCAATGGAGGAGCTAGAGAAAGGACTGAAGGAGCTGAAGGGGTTTGCAGCCCCATAGGAAGAACAACAATATCAACCAAATAGAACTCCCAGAGCTCCCAGGGACTAAACCACCAACCAAAGAGTACACATGGAGGGACCCATGGTTCCAGCTGCATATGTAGCAGAGGATGGATAGCCTTGTCAGGTCTCAATGGGAGGAGAAGCCTTTGGTCCTATGAAGGCTCAATGCCCCAGTGTAGGGGAATGCCAGGGCAGGGAGGTGGGAATGGGTAGGTGGGAGGGAGAGCACCCTCATAGAGGCAGGGAGATGGGGAGATGGGAGAGGGGGGTTCCAGAAGGGAAACTGGAAAAGGGGATAACATTTAAAATGTAAATATGTTAGGAGCCGCACTCGCCATTATAAGATGGCGCTGGCTTCCTGCTTCCTGGTTCTTCTCGGAAGCCCTGCTTGAATGTGCGCCTGCGCAAGGCGCGAAACTTAGTATGCTAATTAGGCACTAAGGCTAGAGCCAATGAGGGATCTGCACGTCTCCCAGAGATCTATATAAGCCGCGGGGTTTCGGCGTTCGGGGTCCTTCGTCCTTCTACTTCATGCCATCTAAAAGAGCTGTAATAATAATAAATTGCTGTCAGAAGAATCCTGAGTGTGGCGTGCTCCTTATCGGGGAGGTAGTGCGCGACATAAATACATAAAATATCCAATAAAAATAAATAATTAATTTTTTCTGAATTTAAATATCTACCTAACCATGAGATGGCATTCCACACACTGTGAAGTAAGTGAGCTGAAACCAGTCATTCCAGCAATGCACAGAGCCAGCAACTCACACTTTCCTATCCTTTACACACTTATATTCACCTGTCCTTGACACACTTATGTCACCTGTCCTTTACATGAATGTGTTGTCCTATCCTTTTATATGTTTACCTATCCATTTATATGCCTCTATGGAAAAACATGTTTTGCCACATGTAGCTTGTCCTTGTGATTGTATGCAGCTTGAACTCAAGAGATGTTTACTCAGCTGACCTTTCTCAACCCTCCGTATAAACTGCCCAATGCTCTGAATAAAGCTGGCTACTGCATGAGACTTTAGTCCACCTCGTTTCTGGGCTCCATCCTCCCAGGTCCCACCAACTCGAGAGCCGTGAAGTTACGTGCCGTAGAGCGGATTCTGACTGTGAGGGCATCAGTGCTCTACTTTCTAGTTGTGCTCTGTGTGCGTGTCACAGGATGACTGAGCAGAAAGTCTAGACATCCCAATGTGCACCTGCCCCTCCTAGATTGCAGGGTGTTCCGTATATATGTCCAAGCCATCAAAGGGTTTAGCAGTGGTCTGTGGTGCCTCTTGGAAGAAAACCAAATATGTATGTGTTAGTTCCGAGGGGACAGTTAACCATAAACCAAGGGCAGAGTGAATACTATCTATCATGTTGCCATACAGTAGATTTGAAGGAATTTAAAAAAAAAATTGACAGACAATAAAAGAAAATGCAGCAAAAGGGATGCTGAGACCTAAAGAAATGTTCAACATCCTTAGTCATCAGGGAAATGCAAATCAAAACAACTCTGAGATTCCACCTCACACCAGTCAGATTGGCTAGGATAAAAAACTCAGGTGACAGCACATGCTGGAGAGGTTGTGGAAAAAGAGGAATACTACTTCATTGCTGGTGGAATTGCAAACTGGTACAAGCACTCTGGAAATCAGTGTGGCAGTTCCTCCGGAAATTGGACATAGTTCTACCAGTGGACCCAGCTATACCACTCCTGGGCATATACCCAGAAGATGCTCCAACATGTAATAAGGACACATGCTCCACCATGTTCATAGCAGCCTTATTTATAATAGCCAGAAACTGGAAACAACCCAGATGTCCCTCAACAGAGGAATGGATACAGAAATTGTGGTACATCTACACAATGGAGTACTACTCAGCTATTAAAAACAATGAATTTATGAAATTCTTAGGGAAATGGATGGATCTGGAGAGTATCATCCTGAGTAAGGTAACCCAATCACAAAAGAACGCACATGGTATGCACTCTCTGATAACTAGTTACTAGCCCAGAAGTTTGGACTACAGGAAGAACAACCCACAAACCACAAGAAACTTAAGAAGAAGGAAGATCAAAATGTGGACATCTCATTCCTTCTTAAAAGAGGGAACCAAATACCCACAGAAGGAGTTGCAGACATTAACTATAGAGCAGAGACTGAAGGAAGGACAAGCCAGCCTAAATATAGCTATCTCCTGAGAGGCTCTGACAATACCTGACTAATACAGATATAGAGGCTCACAGCCATTCATTGAACTGAATACACAGTCCCCAATGAAGGAATTAGAGAAAGGATCTATGGAGCTGAAGGATTTGCAGCCCCTTAGGATGAACAACAATATGAACTAACTAGTACCCTCAGAGCTCCCAGGGGACCCAACCACCAACCATGGACTATACATGGTGGGACTGATTGTTCTGGCAGTATGTGTATAGTAGAGGATTGCAAATTCGATCATCAATAGGAGGAGAGGACCTCGGCCTTGTGAAGGTTCTGTGCCCCAGTGTAGGGGAATGCCAGGACCAATAAGTGGGAGAGGGTGGGGTGGCAGGCATGGGGAGGGGGGAGGCAACAGGGGTTTGTTCTTGTTGGTTTTGTTTGTTTGTTTGTTTGTTTGGAGGGGAAACTGGGAAAGGGGAAATTTACATGTAAATAAAGAAAATATCTAATAAAAAAATGATTAAAAAAAAGGGGGGGATGCTGAGGAAAAGTAAAGCAAGACCCCCCCCAGAAAATTCTCCTTCTGAATAGGCAAAGGAAGAGCAGGTATTTGAAAGTCACCTATGACAGGTTTCAGGGGGCAACTTCAGTACATTTTTGGATTCTCAATTTAAAGTTTTTGATTTCTACCATGAAACAAAAAGCATGGCTACTCTCTGAAAGGATAGATCAGAAAAGGGATATTTTAAAGTGTGGTGAAAACAACAAAAATGTATGAAGTTTTGGAATGGCAATGGAAAAAGAGAATCAAATATAAGACACAAGTGTGCAGAGTTGTACTAGTCCACTCAGATCCAGACCTGTTATCTACTCACTCAATTCCCGTGATTGTTGTTATTTTCCTGTCTTTAGAGGAGAGTCTGTGTGCATTTGGGGTATATACCAATTACTGTCATGGGACACATACATATTCCATTTAAGTAAACACTTTCAAACAATTTCCAAAGTGGATGCACCAATTACATTCCCATTAGCACTGTACAAGAATTCTGTTATCCCTATCCTTGACAACACATGAACTAAATGGACTTTTTCAATTTAGCAATTCTAATATGTGTGTTAGTATCATTTGACATTTCTATCTGCATTCTTCTGATGGCTAGTGTATGTTGCAATAAATTTTACCCATATCAAAATCAATCTTTCTTTTTTTTAATTTCCCCTCTCACACTATGAAAATCACATTTTTCTAAAAACATTGTTTTCCCTTGAATGTTGAGCTCTGTGATTTATCTGGAGCCTATTTTTATATCTCATATTAAATAACAATCAAAATCTATTTTTCTACATTTCTAACTGGACCAACACTATATATTGACTAAAAGGAACTTTTGAATAGAAAAATGGCCACCAATCAAGAAGCCACATATATGTGAGCTATAATGGACATATTTATGATATTGCATCTTCTACACTGATTCCAACATATGGCTACATGGACCTATCCAATCCTTAGACCAAAGTGAAGGTTTAGGGAAAGCAGGTGCCAAGTGAAGTCACTATCTAAATCCATAATATGCTCAGTCTACTGGGATGCTGAACCTGTGATAGAGACACCTTATTGATTTCTATGTGTATGACTGGAATACACGGGGATCTACCACATCTCTCCTGGTTTGGATCTGGAAACCCAACTAGACTAGTGAGGGAATGAAGAAAGGACAGACACACAGACATTCACACAGAAAACCTGGGGCCAAGTAGGTCATGCACACTTTAGGAACAGAATCAGCTACTTGGTACCCCAGAACCTTACCACATTTATATACAGCACAGACTAGAGGAATCTCAGGAGAGTCTCTGTATTTGAGCAGTCTCAGGCCATAAACAGCAGGAGGAAGTGTGACCCGCGCAATCGTCTCGCCAGCAAGAATGCACTCGAACACCAGGATCCTTCTGCAACAAGCGTTTATTGTGATGTGAAGAGGAAGACCCCAAGCCCCGAAAAGGCACTGCTTATATATACCCTGGAGCGGCATGTTCATTTCTGATTGGCTGTTTGCTCATTACCTCATGTGACGCCCCGGGATGGACTGTGACTTGGCGCGCTCTGGCCCTTAGCACATGCACAGACTACTTGTTTACAGGGAGAGGACACCGGATGTCGGTGCCATGTTGTAATGGCGATTGAGCCAGCTCGGGCGTGGCTCTCTACAAGGAAGAAGCTGAGGCTTGTAGATGTTGCACACATTGCCAACAATTAATGCTCCAACAAGAGGAAGGCTTTACCATCCTCTAAACCTCACCTCAAGGGAAGGCTTTGCCAAATTCCTGTGAGCCACACCCATGTCAACAATACACACTCCCTCGGGCCTTCAACTGCTCTCTACACATTCACTTACGGATTCTTCAGCTCCCCACAGTAATCCATGGACTGAACACCCACCATGGCCTCATGATCCATTTGCTAAATGCTGTTAGGAAATTGAGGGCTACCCAGAAGCCCCTGGTCTCCCTCTTATTTGAACATCAAACTAAACATTTCTTAGTTAGGATTTCTACTGCTGTCATGAAACACCGTGACCAAAAAGCAAGTTGGGGGGAAAGGCTTACATTTACGGGTAGTAGTCCATCACTGAAGGAAGTCAAGACAGGAACTCGAACAGGGAAGGGACCTGGAGACAGGAGCGGATGCAGAGGCCATGGAGGGGGTGCTCCTCACGGCTTGCTCAGCCTTCTTTCTTAGACAACCCAGGAACACCAGCCCAGGGATGGCACCACCCTCAGTAAGCTGCACCCTTCCCATTAATCACTAATTGAGAAAATGCCTTACAGCCCAATTTTATGGAGGCGGTTTTTCTCAGTTGAAGTTACTGCCTCTCAGATGACTTCCAGCTTGTGTCAAGTTGGCACAAAATTAGTCAGCACAAGTAGCCTTACGTCTTTACATCAAAGTAGAGACTTAAGGCTACCATTAACAACTTGAAAGACACAAGACTGGGGATTCCAGTCATATAACCATTTGAATCACTGCTTGATGTATGCCAGGGGACAACCAGAGCTTTGTGATAGCATTAAATCACTGATAACTCAATCAGGTGATGACTTTAATGGGACAGGCTATTGCAGATGTGGCTCTCTGTTTAAATCAAATCACAGTTTAAAAACAAAATGAAGTTCTTATCACTAGTGGTGGAGACTGTTCTGGGAAATACTTTCATCTATCCCCAAGACCAAAGATACCACAACCGTTTCTTTGCATTTGGCAGTGTCGGAAGTACAAACAACTTTTCAAATTTTTGACACGACATCTCACATCTCTAAACGCAATTGTTTCAGCCACCACTTGATATCTTGATAGGTAGCAACAGTGGCATCCTCTAACTTGGCCTCCCAGGCAAGAATTCCACAGCAGGTCCCTCCCCCCAGACGTAAGTCAGGAAAACATAAATATGAGACTCATTCGGTTAAGTCTCTGGGGTCCATTTGCCATGTCTACTATCCATTCAATGTGATAAGCTAATGCACATCAAGTCACCAATGCAGCTTGGGTGAATTTTTGTGGTCTCCTGACCCTTTTATGGTGCTGTATTTGGGTGAGCTGTATTGGTTTTATGGTTGGTTTTAACATCAAGTTGTCACAAATTATAATCACCTGAGTAGGGATCCTCACCTGAAGAAGTGTCCTGGCTGCCTTGATTGATGTGGGAAGAGCCACTCTGACTGTGGGTGGTGCCCTCTGGTAGTGATACAAGTACAAAAGGGAATGGCAGAAGGAAGATCACTCACCTTTTGTTTGCTTTGGCTTTCCATCTTGCTACTGAGTTGATTTTTCCTTTTGCTGCTGCTGCTGCTGACAATGATGATGATAATGATGATGATGATGAAGACCACAATGATGATCTCTTCACCGATGACAGAACCAGAATGTCCAAGCTCTCGTTGTTAACTAGGGACCAGTGGTGCTCCAAGAAACCTCCGGGCTTCTAGCACCAAACTGGGACTACTAAGGCACTCCAACCTGTAGACTGAGTAACTAACTACAGGTTGTCACCTCCCAGTGAGAGACAGCTAATGTGGGACTACTTTAACTACTGGGCCACCAGCCTCAAGAACCAAATAAACAACCAGGTTCTCAGCTTCTCAGGTGTGGATCCGCTGTTATTATTGTGATGCTAACTTAATAAATGTGTGTGTGTGTGTGTGTGTGTGTGTGTGTGTGTGTG
>JADRCD010164864.1:0-11408 GCA_019843815.1 Montemys delectorum | reverse complement strand
CTTTCACATCAAGTATCTAATAACGTCTGTACCCAATATGATTAGCTGTTTTATCTCTGGAGTTTGAAGTAACAAACAAAACAAAATGAAACAACACAAAACAAAAACACCAGCTAAGCAATTTAAAGCAGATACATATATAAAAGCAAAGCAGAAAAGACCCCATTGCCATCCATCAATAGAAAAATGTTGTCCATAGACAGAGGCACAATGGTTCAAAGACAAAATGATCTGATAGACAGAGAGATAAGGATCAAGGGCCCATTAGTGAATTGCTTAATTAACATTGTTTAGAAAATCTACAGACTCTGTAAAAGACTGTATTTGCTTTCCTTTGCAATATATAGTTTGTGTCTTTTGGACGAATGTTAAGAAAATTCTGAGGGAAAATACCAGTTGTTACTTCATATCCCTTATATTAATATAAGAAAGTAAAAATACAACTATCATGGAACAAAACTACTTCTTTCAGCTTGATGAGAAACACTCAAATTTTGCATATCAATATAGTATGGGTTGTTTGTATAATATGAAAAACTGTGAATTGTGTGTTATTAGCTCTCATTTTAATCAGACTGAGAAATTAATGACATTAGAGAAGGGGACTTCAGGGCCAATGCTCAGCTCTTATCCAGACAACGTGAGGCAGACAGAGGTATGTAAGAGAGTCAGAACATATATATATATATATATATATATATATATATATATATGTAAGAATGAGCTCTGTAATAATGCACTAAGGACAGAGCAGACTTTCCTTCAAAGAGACAACCTTCAAAGACAACAACAACAACAGCAAATCATTTTTCTAAATCAAGCAGCTGTGGCTCACTTTCCCCAAATTTGCCATTCATATGATCAGTCAACCCTCTTTTAAGTAAAGACAGGGTAGGGGAAAGTTCAGGAATTACATTAATGGATGTTCCTGCAAAAGGATAAGGAGGAGGAAAAAGAACAAAGAGGAAGGAGCATGTCTTTATAAGATAAACACAAAGTGACTATTTGGGCATTAATAATTGAACAGAGAATGAAGTTGATCTTAATCTCAGTTGATTTTAAGAGTTTTCAACAGATTAATCTGTTTCAATGACAATTTTTATTGCTTGTATATATAGGAAAATGAAAAACTTCTAAATAAAATATTGAAGAAAATTGATGCATCACTGGAAATAAATACAAGTGATTTTCTGTTTGAAAGATTTGACACATTCTTTCCGCACCAAATACGATAGTTGGATGTGCTTGCTTATTGGTAATGGGAATATAGTGAGGCTGTCCAATGTACAGTACATGTGAAAACAATCATCAAAGCAGTCACTGATTAAAAAGCTGAACAAAAGACCTCATAACTGTCAGCCAGGAAAAAAAATTAAGGACAAACAGGTTACACAATGATATATACATTTTTACAGTACTCCTCTAGATTCTGAACTACACTTGAAAAAGAAAACAAAAAGTTTATTTTTACAGGATTTACTTACATCGTTGCTCAAGGGGATAGTTAATAAACAATAAATCTACATAAAAGTTAATGAAAATCAAAATGAATATGCAAACAAGTAGGAGAAGTTGATATAGAGTGATTGGATTGCATGCTGGGGGACTTGGTAAAAGGGAAACATGCTCCATGCAGATAGAAGCATGCTTAGAACAATCTTGAGGTGCAATTACACATAGTATCTTCAAAGAACAACAATGAAAATTTGAAGTAGATTGGGTTGGGTAGAGATTGCATTAAATTTTAGATAGTGTCTGGTATGCTATCATACCAAGTGTGTGAAGATGCACACACTTACTTGAATATCCAAGTAACAGTATTGGCATTTTTTCTTTTTCTAATTTTTTTTCTGAAGCCATTCCTCTTCATGATAATTTGATACTGCCATTATTGGGCTGGAATGATATATGATTTCATACCAGGGGGTTAGGCCATATTGGATCACTGTAGATATGGCTTAAACAAATAGAACATCTCCATAATAACTCAAAATCAGGGACGATGTCACTGTGTACTTGAGATGACAAAGAGATCAACCTTGAAGATGTGCATGCAGTAACATACAGGAGAATTGGAACTCAGAGAAACTGGAAGAATTCTGTCAAGAACTTTCAAGAACCATTTTAAATGTCAATGCCCAAAGTAGTATGGAGTAACAGTGTCAGAAAAGGTTAGATAGTACCAGTATTGACATTCATAAAATAGTAAATACAGTAAGAATTGTAGGGAGCAAATTTTATTCCATCACAAAGAGACAGAGTTGTGAGTTCATATTTTTGAATAGTGTAAGGATATAGGAAGTGTTATTAGAATATGTGTGTGTGTGTGTGTGTATTTCTATTTTTCATGCACTGATTATTCTAGGAGGAGCAATACTTCATTCTTTGTTAGTATATATATACAACTCCTAGATGCAGCTCTCTAACACAAGATGAGTGCCTTGTGTCCTATGGGGGATAGGAAAAGAAAAGAGAACTGCTGAATAGACCCCTTACTTGATGACCCTGTGATTTGTAGATTATCATTAATTGAAAAACAAAGAAACCATTAAAATTCTATAAATAAAATTGTAGAAATTTGATGAATTTGCAAATACATATTGATTTTATGGATTCAAAAGTAATATGACCAAGGTAATATTATTGGCTGTGAATAAAAAGGATACGTAGGTGACAACACCTTGGCAACTTCTGTAATATTCCTCCCATTTAACTACAATCTAGATGTGAGCATACAACAGAACCAAGAACAGTAACTTTACAAAATATCTACAGGTCTTTAAAAGAATTGAAAGACAGAAAATAGTGATAAGAAACATGTAGTCTAGATAGAAAACAGACAAAGCAATGAAGTACATGCATTATTTATGTGAAATGTTTCATTACATAGAACCATTATTGGTATAATTGATGAGATCTGAGTAATACTGTAATTTCATGTCACTAATATTCTGAATATAAATATAGCAGATGTCCTTATCTCTGGGACATATACAGTAAGTATTATAATGTGACAAAGCTACAGGTTGGCAACTTATTTTAAAATGATAAAGAATAAATATTATTTTAAGTAATGTTCTTGATCATTTTGTATGTTTAAATTTATTATTAATAAAAAACTGTGATCTCTTTGTTTAAAAAAGTTATATGATATCGGCCTTTGTTTGAAAGAAATAGGACTGCAGATATATATAGAATACTTTAGAATAACACAGAGTGAGAACGGAGAGTGGGCTCTAGAGTAAAGATGAAGAGAGGCATTGGAGTGAGGAGGGTGAGTACGCATTGTACCGAGGATGGAGAGTGAGTACTGGAGAGTGGACAGAGAGTGGGCACTGAAGTAAGAGTGTAAAGGATATAGTGTCATAGATGTTGAAATAAAAAGCATTAGACAGAGATGATAGCAGGTTTAGTAAGGCCAGTCTCAATCTTTAGCAGGTTACTTAATCTCTTCAAACTCTGTGCTTTCCTATGTCAATTAATAAAGAGAAATAACATCTATACCATATAACATCAGGAAGACAGACTGAAAATATAAAATAGCATTAGTGTTTCGTAGTCAATATAGGTAGGATCCGGATTTTATGATAGTTTAAGTGACTTCTAATGGATGATTTAAAGGAATAAAATAGTGATCTAAAGTTTAATTCAATTATTTAAGATTAAACATGATGTCAAAAGTAAATGGGTATACTATATATAATGCTATCAAAGAGAAGCTTTGAATTCATGACAACAGCTAATGGTGTTTTGAGATCTAAAAAGCCATGGACATTACTCATGTCTTGCTTCTATTGAAAGAAGAAAAATATTTAAAACTTTTAATATAACATTGCTTAGGAAAATTGCCTCAAATTACATCCGCATTGCTAAAATTCTAGATACAGGTTTTGGTACAGTCCTCATTCCAGAGAGGTGAATGTTCTTGTTTCTGAGAACAGAACATACTTTTTTCAAAGTGTTCCTTCGTAATCCAATTTTATATAGCTATTTAATATAGCTACTCCTCATGCCAGAGCTCATTTAAAAGCACTTGTTCTTAATTGTAAAAATGACCTGCATCCAAACTTTTGAGGTGCTCTGTGACTCAGGTGTGGTCTTGCATCCACATCCTCTCTTCCAGTTCTCTGTATCTTCCTACTCTAATGCTATCTCTTCAGCATTAGCTGCTAAGTGGTTCCAGCATATGTCAGATACAATTTTCTAATGACTAATGCATTATTCTCACTACTGATTTGTAAGCAGGATTGCCATCTCTGCCTGAAAATTCAAAACGAACTGAACTGTATGCTTTAATGGAACAAAAGGGAAAATGGAGAATTAAAAGGAATTATTCTAGTTCTGATATTTAATTCACAGCAAGATAATTGTAGAAGGAAATTAAGTCATATAAGGTTTTTAATGAACACTCAAGGAAACCTGATATATTTCTATGAATTAACAAATATATGTCTTGACTATTTGTATTGGTACATCTGTTTGCTCCTTAATGTTTGTGAAACTAGAACTGTTCTAGACACTTGCCTAGGACGTGGAGACGATACAGCTAAAGATGAAAACTCAGTCTACAGCATAATTTAATTTATCTATGTATGTAATTTGGTCATATTGGTAGGCTTATAGTGTCATTTCTACCCTTTAGAGAACTAGAAATCCATATCTATAATGTTATGGACATTTAAATTTACAATTAGAAGACAGATCACAATTGGAGACATAGATTAGAGAAAAAGAAAACTGATTTAGTAAAGTTTCAGAGGTAGAAGGAATTATCCAAATATCCTATCAGATGTCTTATTACATATGAAAAATGCTATCTTTTAAACAGAATTTTTAGTTTATACCATTTTAGTTATGTAAAATCATTCTCTTGTGTTCAGTTGTTATTCATGGCCAGAGATATTGGATCTCCATTAGACAGAGTTATAAATAAGGGAAGATGGCTAAGTCAGTGCATATGGCAAGAACAAGTATTTATACATCCTGTATCCAAGTTAAAAGAAGGATTTAATAGTAAGCACTTATAATCACAGGGATAAAGGTGTGTATACAGGGAGAATTCCTTGGGATGCTCTCAGATCTGTGACTATTAGGACCAAACATGCACACATAAAATGCTAGATAAATTGTAAGCTTGAAATAGCTGTATTTTTCATTACTAATACATCAATAAATCAAAAACATTGAAAGTAATGAAGTGAGTTCAAGGAACCAGGTGTAGTGTTAAGTTTAGTAATTTGCTCTTCAGTAGGTAATTTGTTATTGTACAACTGCAGCAGTATCTTCTCTTTTATTTATGTTATTTCACCTAATATGACAATCTTCCTCACTAAAGCTTCTGAAGAAAGTAAATTTCCCAATAAATGGTTTAAATATACTTACTACAAAGCAGGATGAGAAATGGAAGAAATATGAAGAAGTATTAGACTTGACTATATATTTATATAAAAATTATGATAAGTCCATGATGATGGTACATGACTTTAATTACAGCATTTGTGGGCAGAGAAGGTGGAATCTTGTGATTTCAAGTCCAGCCTTGTCTCAAGAGTTCTATGACAGCAGTGCTACAGAGTGAGGCCTTGTCTCTTAATTAATTACTTAATTAATTAATGTGAACTATAAAGTAGTCATTGGGGAAATGGCATGTTTGATCATGTTATTTACTACCTGCAGCTATATGATACTTCAGCATTGATTTACTAGGAAACTTTACTCTTGGCTAGTGCTAGACTACATGGGTCATGACTGGTTTACAAAGAGTTTGAGACATTCAAAAACTTGCCATAAATATTCTTTAAAAATACATTTCAGCCTTTGGATCCCTTTACCCTAGCTGGCCTGTCTTGTGTGGCCTCAGTGGAAGAGAATACGCCTAGTCTTGCTGATGCTTTAGGCTTGATATGCCAGGGTAGGCTGATGTCCATGGGAAGCCTCCCCTTTTCTGGGGAGAAGGGAAGAAAGGGCGTATTGGAAGGGAGGAGAGCAAAAGAGAAGGGATGGGAGGAGAAGAGGGATGGGAAGTTGCAATCAGGATGTAAAATAAATAAATAACTCACTGTCTCTTTTCACCCTCTTAGATGTGTAAGGCTTCATGGAGTCTTCAGTCTTCCCTGCTTACTTGATTCCATTCCAGCTAGAGTGTGGAAAGCTTTAGTGACCATTAAATATGATGAATAAGGCTAGCTTTCATTTTATGTCATGGATGTAGAAAGAATTATGCAGGAAGAAGCATGGCAGCATTGGAGTCTCTGGCTTACAGTATGAAAACTCATCACCAAAGATCATCAGAGCTTATTTTCCTATGACTTCTCCTAAGGAAAGGATGTCACATTACCCAATCTCTGCAATGCTAGGGATGAACCTGGGGCCATTACATACTAAACCGGTGCACTATTAATTAGCTAGAGACCAGCCATTGCTCTTTGAGACAGACTGTCACGGTGAAATTTAGGCTGACTAGCAAGCCTCTTCTATATTCCAAGTGTTGTGATTTTAGACATGCATAATGGATGACAATTAGGAGACCATTCTAACCCATTCAGACGAAAAGATGGGTATACAATAATGATTTGGTAGTGTGTTGGCACCTCTCATCTTAATATAATTAAAGTCATTTGAGAGGGGAGAACCTCACCTGAGAAAATGCCTCCATAAAACTGAGGTATAGGCAAACCTAAAGGACATTTTTCTTAATTAGTGACTGATGTGGAAGAACTCAAGTCAATGTGGAAGTTACTTGCTCTGGGCTGGTATTCCTGTGTGCTATAATAAAAACAAAACAAAACAAAAACAAAAACAAACAAAAAAGAAAGAAGTCCAAACAAAGCTTTGAGGAGTAAGCCAGCAAGAATTCTTCTTCCATGGTTTCTGCTTCATTTCCTACATTTTTGTTCACACTCAATGAACAAAAAATATTCCTGCTTTGGCTTCCACAAATTGTTTTCTTTTTTTCCTTTACAAGATGACTTGATCACAGTGCTTCCTCACAGAAATTGTAACTAAGATAGGTGGAGACTTCTGGGAACAGAACAATGAAGCATAATTTATGGCACCATGATCTAGCAACAGAATTGTAGAGCATGGAAAGCCAAATCATTTCTACATTCTGAGAATTGTAGGTGCTACTTCTGCAAGTCTGATCCTTTCCAAGTTACATTAGCTCATACAGAACTCACATGAACACTCTGTTTATTGTTTTGTTTATTGTTCATTTCAGCTACAACCAGACAAAGTTTACTTACTCATAACTCATTCAATGTCACCCAAATGGAAAGATTTCTGTTCTCAGCATGAACCTGCTTAGGACAACAATCTGCATTTGAAACTGCTCAGGTGTAATGATCATAACTATAAACAAGATCATATTCCCCTTGCATGTAGCCAAACATAGCTTTCTCACTACATACTAGAACTTTCTCCAGAGTCTTCAATTGTTCAAATTATGAAATTAATTTTCACCCTTAAACACTTTCTTTCTATTATCATCTGTGTCATTTAATCCTCAGCGTGGCCACTCAATCTTTCCTTTACATCTTTATCACACATTTTAAAATTTTATATATTGCTTTTCAAAACATGTACTTTAGTAAATTGGAGGTACCAGGTCAATTCTTAAGTTCCTTCGCAGTTGACTGTGGACATAGTTGCTTCATTCATGTGGTAGAACCGTTAGTTCTTTAGGTTGAATTCAATGGACAAATGAGGCTCTTTTACTGCCATTATTCAGAATTAGTTAATGTATGAAATATGTAGGAAAAGGTGAATGTGACCACAACTTCAACAGCTGCATGCAATATATTTATGTAAATAAAGACATTTGCTTGTCTGTGGGAATAGGCTATCCCCATGATAAATTAGATCCTAAATTCAGTGAGATAAAAATGTATATGGCAGTATAGTCTAAAGTTATTTTCTATACAATCTTGTATGATTTGTCAAACTCATTACCCTTCAGTAATTTAATAGAGTTCTTATTCATCTTTGCCTTATGCTTTTATATCACAGTATAATTGCTTTCTTCCAAACATCAAAGTCACAACAAAGCCTTCACTTCATTCAATTACGTGGTAGAAATGAATTCATTCTGTTACAGAATAAATATGAGTGCTTTAAATCATAAGCAAGTGTTTGTTTATTGGAAAGAAATTTTTAATGAGGTAAGGCTAGTAATTTTCATTTTCATTCTTGTGCATGTTTTAAGTACATAGACAGTGTTCATCAAAACACACCTAATCTTGGGACAGATTTAAACTAATAGAGTGTCAGATAAAAAGTTATAAACATTGTCTAAGAAAAATTAATGTTTATATCAGTGAAATAGAAAACATTGTATGTAGTTTAAGATAAAACTATTTATAATATATTAAAATTATGATTAAGTTAATAAATTCTTCCTGCCTAGTGATTCATTATGTGGGGGAAGGGGGCATTTTGAACTATCTCTAAAGTGTTTACAGCCTTTTGGAAGGTATTTCAGTAACTTAAAATTAAGGTAGGAGCAAATTCATGGTCAATGTAGGCAGAAATGAACACCTAGTGCAGTACCCCCACACTCACAGTATATGCTATAATTATGTAAACAGTTCAGCATCGAAAACTGAGTGTCTGAAACTATGTGACAGCTGTTTACTCAGAATAACATGTCAACAAAGACCATTGCTTATAAAAACAAACCATGAAAAAAATGTACTGCCTCAAAGGGACAATGTTAAAGGGAGAAGTTCCAATGGAGAATTGTATTCCATATGACTGCATGAAGTGGTCCCATAAATATGACACTTTTATATGCCTCTTATGAATAAAATATATACATTTGCAGCAAAAGCAGAAAAATCACATTAATTCTCTTTTTTAGACACACACACACAACATAAGACAGGAAGCACGTGAAGGGATGGCTCTAGTCACTACTGCAGGAATGCATGCTTATGTAATCTAGGTAATATAAGTAAAAAATAATGCTCCACAGATTAGGTCAGAAGAAACTTTGAATTATCTTTTCGTTATCTTTGTTCAATATATATCTTGTTACATAAAAATGAAAAAATTAAAGTAATGTAAATAGAAGTTTCCGGGCATGAATTGTAGAAACCTGTGCTCCCTAGGGACTATGTTTTCCATTCATTGTTTGTTCTGATGCCTGAGAGCACAAACTTGCCTAAGTAAACCTAAAAAAACACAAAATATTAATTTATAATGAAAATATGGTCGATTTCTTCAAATCTAGAACCTATCATCTGAATTCAACTTCAAAATATGGCTGCTCTTTTGAGACTTTTGTAAATGACGGATTGATAGCTACTTGAAACTTCAGAAGACCCCTCTTCCAGTGTACTTGATGTCATGAAAGAAATGGCCATTTCATTCATGCAGCATGGATCACTACATGTTATTGATTATTAAACATTTAATATTTTATTGTGATGTGGCAGTTGAAGTTTTGACTTTAGGTAATTTAGTTAACTTAATTATGAGCAGTGTTGATCAGTTGCCCATATCCTGCAACACAGTTTTAAGCAGAGATGCAACCAATGCCTCTATTTAAATATGTGTTTATCCACTTACATATATTATATTCTGTGGAAAACATCACAAGGAATGGTAAGTTCTCCTCTAAATTTCAAATCAGCAGCTGTCTATGTGCATAATACAATTTTTGTGCTGTGATATTTTCTAAAAGAAAAGTGTTTTATAATAAATCTATATTACAGACTATAAATAAGCACTTTAGATTTTGCTTTTTTTAAACATACAATTAGAAAAGGATGTAAAATTTACTATACCTTTTTGACCTACAGGGTAAAAGCATATCTATTTTGTAGAGATATATGGTGTTAACAAATGCTATGTTTATAAAAAGTAATGTGTAGATCTGTCATGTCAATGAATTTTATGTTTAGAATATAAATACTGAGCTCATGGTAATTGCCTTTTGGACATTGCATATGCCGCCCCCCCTCCCCCCCGCTCAAAATTGACCAGAATGTTTGTCTTCTCCTAATTTTATCAAAAAAGAAACTTAGTTTGAGCAGAGAAGGATCAACAAAAAGGATGTTTGAACCTTGTCTTAACTCAAATAAATACTTGCTTGGTAACCATAATACTTAGTGTCCTTGTTTAAATATGATTTTTATATACAACAACTATTTGGTTTCCTGACAATGAGAACCATGCTTTTCCAAAAGAATATATTACTTACATTTTGACAGTACACAATTGTTTCAGGTTTTAATAATTTTATTTTTAATATTATTTACAAGATGCTAGAACTTAATCACTAAAAAAAAATTAAGTAACGTAAAACTTCTAAATGAAATAAGAAAACTACTGCAGGTCAATGTGCTCTAACTGCAACAACCTCACTAGCAAAACAATCCAACAAACAAAACATATATGTATAGATATATTCTGGATTTTAAAATATATGGATAATTTGGGAAATATTCACTATTAGTCTGAGTGAAATAAATTGTTTTGTATCTAAACTAATTCCTAAGGATATTCGTAGAAGAATGTTGAGAAATTTAAAGTTCTTATGTAATCATTTTAAATCAAATTGAATAAGTACTCATTTAAGTACTAATGCAATAGCGAAATTATTCTAAAAGTTAAAAGGAATAGTTTCCATGATATAATAAGAAAGTTCTGGAAAAAGTAACTTTAATCAGGAGGTAAAAAAATAATAGCTCAATAAGTGAGCCAAAGAGTGAGTCTTCAATTCAGTGTATATACATGATTACAAAATACTCATCAATGCACAGAATCATCAAGATTTTTAAAAAGGAGTAAACCACATAGAGTCTATGAAGGAAGGAAAAAATGCTAAAGTGAAGGTAGTAATTTTATAATCAAAACAAATAAGTAAATAAAGTGTTACAATTTACTTTATATATCTGTAGTCAAAAGGTAAGCATTAAGAAAATTTGTGCTCAACCATGGCCATATAGATAGATGGCCAGAGAAGAACAGAACTACTAAAAATATATAAGGAGTTATAATTTAGAAATTACTGTTTAGAGAAACTGAAAATCTATGTATGAAAGAGTAAATAATTAATAGTACACAGGTGCTATTCAAATATTTATGGATCATCTATCTCTCTACATACATACATACATACATACATACATACAAACATACATACCTTATGCTTACATTTTGTCGTTGAGCAATCAACTATTCTGAGTAGAATGAGCTGGATAAAGGCTTGATATGTAGGTCAGGTGGCGTTGGGGGTGAGGACATTCATATGAACACAGGTAGGTGGGGAGGAGGTATGGGATTGGAACAGTCCAAATGTGGATGGGAGGTGTAAAATATAGAGTACAAAAAATATTAAATTAATTAATAAAAAAGAGCATATTATCCCAAAGCCCATATAGAAAGTCAGGCTTTTTGCAAAAAAA
>JADRCD010164861.1:0-18309 GCA_019843815.1 Montemys delectorum | reverse complement strand
TTTTTTTTTTTTTCCCTATAGGTAGTGATTTCTACAACCTTACTAGGGCATCTTGTACTCTGGGTAAATCATCCATGCATGTGGTATCAAGCTTCATGTCCTCCTGACTCCAAGTCCCCTGTCTGTTTTGTGCCATCCCCCTGACGCCAAGTCCCCCGTCCATTCTGTGACTACACACGGCTTCTCAACTTCCATCTATTCTGTTCAATAAGCAAAGAGAGAAAGCACAAGACAGATGAAAATATGCTCATTCCAGCCCGTGTGGGCAGTAGCAACTCCCTGTTTATATTAGCTATGATTTTTTTCTCTCCAACAAATAGCGCTCTGGGGTAGAAATTATTCATTCTCTAAAATTTTATTGAGCTCATTATATCCAAAGCACTGCGTACTGGCTGAGATCCCCAGATAGTGCCGTGATTCAGAAAGTCTGTGTGGTGTTGGTGATATTTATTGAGAGCACGGAGGATTTTTGTGTGTGCTCAAGTCTGGGTGCCGTGCTCGGGGCTCCTGTAAGGCTTTGCCACGCCCTATATCTTTGCTTCCCATGTACCCATGCATGCTGTGTATTCAGTGTGTCTACAGTCTTGCCCCGGTGGTGCTTAGAGGAATTAGAATCTGTTGACCTAGAGTTCATATGATATGTAAAGACATATACAGAGATAGAAGTATATCCTAGGGATTTTTAATGGGGGGTGCTCTTCCCAGGGCATGTGATATCATTTGGGGGCATTTGGTGGTTGTATGCATTGCTACTTGTGTAAGTGGGTAGAGATCAAGAGCACTGCTAAATCCTACAGCGCGCAGAAGTAGCATCCCTCCCCCCCACCCCAGTGTTATCCAACCCAGCTGGTGGTGCTGAGGTTGAGAAGCCTTGGTGCATCCCAAGGATGTGTTGCCCAAAGCTATCTAGAGATCTTATCAGCACAGGCAGCTGGTGACAGTTGCTAAGTGATCCCATGCTGGATGCTCCGAGCACTTGGGAGAGTAGAGGAGGGTGATGGTGGATGAATGGATGCTGTCATGGAAGTGGGAAGAGTTGAGGGGAAGCTGGAGCAACCACGAGGCATGGCATGACCAGGATGAGCCAGTATAGAGGAACAAACGAGGTGGTAAGCATGCCCGGCAGTGGAGCAGAAAGAAGGCTGTGCTTGGAAAAGTGGGGATCCTGAACTGTAAATAAAGAGGGTGTATAGTAGACTCTGGGACAGAGGAAGGTCAGGGTGGGCAGTGTTTCAGGAAGAGTTGCCCACAGTGGTAGCAGGATTGGTTGGAGAAAGGCTAGTCTGTAATACCGAGACCCCAGGCAAGTGAAAGGGACTTATTGTCATGCCAGTTACTAGTCTGTCCCTCAGCTTACCTGTATATAAATTGGGGGCCAAGAGATGGAATGTTTGGTGTTTAACCTTAGCCGAAGTGATGACAGGGCCCAGGGAATATAAGGTGACCTTTATATAGCAGTATCAAGAGTGTACCATGACCTCCCGTGTCCTGCAGGCAGGAGCTGTCCTCAATCTCTGAGTTATAAAAGAGGCTATGGAAGCCCGAGGTTCTCCGAAGCAGCAGAGGCAGGCATCACTCTGAGGAGTATGTCACCTGGGTACAAACTCCTAAGCTCAAGCTCCTGTGATAGGTGTGAGGTCATGTGGCCTGCTCCAGCGTTGACCAGGGGTGTGTCGAGAATTGACTCCAGCAGCGTCTGAAAGGAGGCAGGCTTAGGACGTGGCTCCGTGGTGGTGCCAGGCCTAGACTTAGAGTTTTGTGGCATCAGAGATCTTGTTTATTTCTGTGGCAACATTTCCAGTCTTTACCCTTTGGAGTCCATCTTCAATGTAGAGAGGAACTGAGTGCCAGCTCAGGGTTCCTTTAAACCAGTGTTGATGCATTTCCTACTTAGTACAGGTTTAATCAATATTGCACTGTTGCCCACCCAGTGAATTGGGTGTGTGTGCACTCACATGCATATGTGTATACATGTGAATGTATATATGTGTATGTGCATTTGTATATGTGCTCATATGTACATCTACATGGATACATGAAAGTACATATGTATATATGAATACATGTACATAAGGGTATATATCTATCTTTATATATACATATGTGGTTTTGTGTATGTGTGTGTAGACACACATAAATGCACACACGTACACACACACACACACACACACACACACACACACCTGTGCCTTCTCTATTTACTGCTGGGATTTCAGAAAGAGCTGTTGCCTTTCTTTCTGCCTCGTGCAGCCAGGGGCAGTATATAATGTATTTAAATACATTCAATGAGATGCATGAACCAAAAAAAGCCCCTCCTGGAAGCTGGATTTACAGCTGAGTGCAGGTCCCCTGTTGGCATGTGTCACAGCTGTCTGGCAGCCTGGCTACTTTTATCAAGGGAGGAGAAAGCAGGTAAGGAGAGGAGAGAAAGGGAGCACGCAGGTGAGCAAGGGTGTTGAAGCAGAGTGGGTTGGTGGGAAATGGGCGGGAACATCAGCAAGCAGAGATGTGAGCCAGGGACAGTTGGATCCCAGGGCCTGCAAGCCAACCAGTCTAGCGGAACACTGGGCCTTCAAGTACAGTGAGAAATACTCTTTAAAAATTAATGTGAAGCGTGATTGAAGAAGACTCCTAACACACACACACACACACACACACACACGGGGGGGGGGGTGGGGAGGGGTGTTAAAGAACATTTTTTTCTTGCTCTCCTGCTACATGGCAATGTTACAGTGATAATCTGTATTCTTAGGGCAGAGACTATACTATAATGAGCTCTAGGATAATGAGTTTTCTTCAAGCAGAGTTAATGCTGCTGCTGAGGCCATCCGGCTGTGTGTCAGCGGCGGAGCGGGCTGGTGGGACATGGGTGGGTATGTTGGAGATCTTACAGCTTGAATGGCTGCACAAGCCTCGTGCTTTCCTCTACTTGCTGAGGCACGTCTTTCTCTCTCTCTAACGTAGTTACAGATGTGCTAGTTGCTTGTATCGAGTGGCCTGCCCTAGGGGGTGTGTGCGTGTGCAAAGCTTCACTATCCGTCTGCCTGTCTGTCAGTCAGCATTAATCCTGCCATGCAGTTTTTAAGATCATGCATCTATAGTGTGTAACAAACGCTAAGGCTTAGTGGCTTCTCAGTGTCACCTCTACCACCATCCCTGTAACTTCTGCCTCTGACACTTTACTTCTTAGAGGAGACTTTTCCTAGCTGAGCGGTCCATCTCAGTCCACCAAGCAAGCTCCTTATGTTCGTTGAAAGCAATGCCTGTCCCTTCCTGCTTGCTCAGCAGGGTTGTGCTGCAGAGAATAACCAAGAGTGGAAGCAGAGAGGCTGGTTGTAGTGTCAGGTTTATGAGAATTTAATTATGCCTCTCGTGACCAAGCTCGATCCCGGCTGTGTGGCATTATCACTGTTTGCTCTCTATCAGGGCCGAGATGACATACTCTATTATGCACCGAAGCAAAGAAACACAAAGCAGGACAAAGCAGGGCCAATCCCAAACAGCGAGCGGCCTCAGTCCTCCCGCCCAGCCCTCCGTGTAGGGCCTGTATTTGGAAACTTACTGTTCCCTCCCAAAGGAAGGGCACTTCCGAACGTATTATTTTGGCTAAGAGACGTAGATAAGAAGAAAGTGGGGTCAGTGTGTACTACAGGCTCTGGCGTATGCTGGGTGAATAGAGACGTCAGCCAGCTTCAGTTCCCAAGTCTTCGTTCATCTTTTACTTGAATATGGGATGGATTATGACCATGCTGGTTGCCTCTGAGGGTGCCGTGGGAGTGTGAAGAGATGATCTAGGAGTTAGATTCTCTGCAGACTTCACTTGGGAGGTGGAAGGAGCCAGGCCCTCCCTTGTATCCCTGTCCAACACTTAGAGAGGTCCTGGGATGGGGATCTATTCAACTTTGGGTTTCCTTAGTACTTACTTGTAGCTCTTAGTACAGTGCTCACTGTTCCTAAATATCTACAAAACTGGGAACCTTTTCAAGTTACCTGAACCAGTCTATCCAGGAAATGATTAACCGGGCCGGCTGTTGGAATACTGGGTACCCGGGTAGAAACTTCAGTGGTAGGCCAGGCTAGATTTCTAAATGCTTGTGAAAGCCTGGCAGCTACTGCCTGAGCATGCCATGCTGGTCTCCAGTTTGGACATCTTTTATGGCCCCATTTCTTCCTGTTTCTGTGTCTGGATGCGTTGCGTACAAGATATGCTCCTCAACCTAACGAACTTGGTAGAGGAACAGAGAGGCCAAAACAGCCCTTGAGGGCTTGGGTCATGTGCACATAGGTTTCCTGTGTGAGATCAGATGGTATTACGCCTTCTGTAGGTCACTGCTCTGAGAATTTGTATTTAGCAAAGGGCTCACTGAGAAACAGGGAGGCAGCCCAGCAATGAGCAAGTGACATTCTTTTACAACCATTGTTTATAAAACACTTGTTTGTTTGTTTGTTTGTTTAGTGTGTGTGTGTGTGTGTGTGTGTGTGTATTTGCATGGCACAGTACATGTGTAGGATAAAGAACAAGTTGTGTGAATTAGTTCATTTCTCTCCTTCCAACATATGGGTTGTGGGGATTGAACTCAGGCCATTAGGCGCCGTTACCTGCTTAGCCATCTAGCTGGCCCACCGTTGTGTTTTTGGCAGTCCTGGGAATTGAACCTAGGGCCTCATGCCTGCTCTATCTCCTCAGCTCTCTCTCGTTACCTTTTTGAGGCAGGGTCTTGCCATTTGCCCAGACTGGTCTATGAACTCATTCTGAAGTTCAGACATGCCTAACTTGTAATCCTCTTGCCCCAGCAGGTAAGAGTCAAAGTTTGTGCCTCCATGTTCAACTCTTTGCTCCTTTTTTTTTTTTTTTTTTGTTTCCATTAATGAGGCAGAGGAAAGCTGAAGGCTGAGATGTGTTATATCGAATCTAAGATGGGTCTCAGCACCTAGTTCACAGTAAACCCTGGAAATCGTATTGTCCCCTTTCTAAGAATGACAGAGAAGAACAAGTAGATGACATAGCCAGTTGATTCATGGCCAGCAGCTGCATCCACCTTTTAAAACTTCAGTCAAGTGATAGTCTGGAGAAAGAAGTCTTTTCTGATTGATATAGAGGCCCAGAGCTTGTGGCTCTGTTGCCAGTTTCTGTTTATAGAAAGTTGTCCATCGCCATCCCCGACTCATGTAGCTTACTCTCCTCTGGGTTCTTATTTTGATTCCCAGTTCTTCATCTCTTAGAGATCACCTACTGCATTTTCTGGTTAAGCCCACCTGTCTCCGGCTGTCTCTGGCAGTAGCCCATTCTGATCCTTCCTTCCTGTGCACGTAGATGCACCTCTTAACCCTATCTAACAGTTATGACTTTGTCGTCCGCCTTGGTCATCTCTTCCACTCAGCAAACCATTTAGGCCAAATGGCTTTCTCCCAGGGAGCCTGAGAAAGACACTCTTTGGTCCTGCTCTACGCAGTTCTATTACCAAGCCTCGGACTGGATGGAGACATAATTGAGCAAGCATCCCAGGATAGATGTGGTTGTTCTATCATGACCTAAATCTAAATCTTCAGATAGTTGCCTGTTCTTATGAGGGAACACTTATTTCCTTTCAACTTTAGGCTATATTTCTTTGGAACCTCAGGTTATCCTTCCATAAGTCAGCATCATGATTGACATTAGCCAAAGCTGAAAACAACCCAAGTTACCATGAATGACTGAAAGGATAAACAAAGTGTGCGTGTGCATCCACTGGGATTTCCTCTGCCTTAAGAAGGAAAGCAACTCTGATTTCTGTTATAACACATGTGAACCTTGAAAACTGATATGCTAAATGAACTAGGTCAGGCACAATAAGATAGATACTACATGATTCTACTTGCTCGGGGTGCTTAGAATTGAAAAATTCTACAGAAGAAGCACGATAGTTACCAGGGGCTGGGGGTTGGGGGAAATTGAGAGGTACTATCTAACTGGCTCTGGGAAGATCACAGAGTTTTGGAGATGGCTGGTAGGGATGGGGTTACATAACACAGGTACTTCATACCACTGAACTGTAGACTGGAAAATGATTAAAATGGTCAATTTTACATTTACATGCATTTATACACATATAGAAGAGCTTTGCACAAATACATTTTATATAGTCCCAACCAAAAATCCAATTGCTCCTCCAAACCTTTGACTAAATTCCTCATCCTGAGTTATTTGAGGAGCTAATACAACTGTGATCAACTAGGCCCTGTCTTTTGGATGCCACTACCCGCTAATAATGCCAACAAATTAGGAATCCACCGCTGGATTAATTCACAGATATGGCCAGAGTTCTCAGAATCCTATCACTTTCTAAAAGCCCCAGCTGGTAACTAAGCCTTTGACACAGGAGCCCTCGGGGACATTCTAGATTCAACCTGTAGCAACCTAGAATCTAGCCCTTGGGTGAGAAACTACCAGATACCAGCCTGTGACTGAACCAGTGTTCTTAGGTCCATACCAGGTTGCTCTGAGTCACCGCCCTCCTTTTAGATGTGAATTCGATTGTCAATAGGTGGAGAAGTGGCGTTTCTCGAACTCCAAGAATGCAACTTCTAAATAACCAGTGCCCAAAACAGCCCCCAGCGGTGTTCTGCTATTACATACATTTTGTACGTTTTGGTTCTGTTCTCGGGGAACTCAGGACCTCTTTGGTAAGTGTAGTTCCAAGTAGCCATGCGCACCTGCTAAGTTCCACGCAAGCCTGGGTTTCCACTAGGCTCCCTGGCGAGGGGCAGACTTCCTGTTTGGGAACTGGGGCTGTGTGGTGGTGGTGGTTATGTTTTGCTGTTGTAAAGATAAAGAGGAAGTGCCCGTGAGTTTTAAAATGGAAATCACGTGGGTAAATACATCCTGAATGTCCCCAAACTGTAATATTCAGCATTCTGGCCTTATATCCCTCAGCTCAGGGTACCCATCCCTCAGTGTGAGATAGTTTGGGAAGTTTGTGGTTCTAGGGCTATGGTGAATGGTCAATCATTTTCTTCATTGACAGATATGTCTGAGAATTGAAAATATTTTCCCAACCACCGTGAATCAGCCAGTGTTCCTTCACTGTAACAAAATACCTGAGGTAATTAACTTGTTAAGAGCAGAGGTTTACTCCAGCTCACAGCTTTGTGCGGAGGGCTCCATCACCTACGAGCCTTGCTGCTCTGGGTCCAAGGTGAGGCGGCATACCCTGGAAGGTATGCAGCAGAGTACACCTAAGCAACTCACGACCAGGAAGCAAAAGAGAAGAGAAACAATAGGAGTCATGGTCCCATTATTCTCCCTAGGCCATTTTCTTTAAACCAGTCCCACCCTGGAAACCATTCTTTAACTTATGGGTCTTGGGTTCAAGATTCACCCTACAGCATATATGTACACACTGAGGAAGCAGGATCAGAGCACTTTCTAAGGGGCCTCATGGTCCTGCTGACAGTGTGAGGCGCCCCTGTCAGTCAGTCCTTCTTAAGAGTCATGTATGACATGAGACCTTGATTCAGATCACTCCTAAGTAAGCCAGAGGAGTGACACTCTCAGGACTCAGTGGGGACATCCATGTAGAGGTCCTCGCCATTCATCCTGTAGGGAAGATGGAGCAGATGAATGTAAATGGATGTGGCCAGCAGTCTCGACAGGCATCAGAAGTCTTATGTCAGCAGCGTGTGTGGTTTCTCTTTCCTTAAATGTGGCTCTGTGCTGGGAGAAGACATGGAAACTGACGAGGGGAAGGACTTGTCGCCTGTAGGATTTGAGCCCATGCCTTTCAGTTCTCCCATCCCATGTGTAATGTGCGGAAGTTGAACGTGTGGGTGATCTGCATGGCTGTAATTATGCTGGGCGTTTCCTTGACAGGCAAGTTCAGTGTGACATAGAAGGCTTAGAATCCTGATACTGATTGGAGCATCTCCAATGGGCTCTCACTCAAATGCTGAGTCAGCTCTGTTTTCTATGTCCTCAGAGAGCTGGAGGCTTGGGATGTTCAACGATGCCTGCAGATTAGAATCACTTGGGGGAAACTTGTCAAAAGTCCACACACCTGGGCTCTGCTTGGTCCAGTTGTATCAGAACCTCTGAGTGGTGGCTATTTTGCATGCTATTTAAATGAAGTCTTTGGAAGATTTAAATATGCCACAATATAGAGAACTTAATCTGTGTCCCTAGGTGGATAGAGACTTAAAAAAACCCAAAACCCACTAATCTATGAAAGTCTGAACCCACCTATGGAGCCAGGGACATTCGGACTGAAGAGGAGGTGCCCACCGATGCATTTGTGTGCTGACTCTGGACTTGACATCAATTTTCTTTTCTATTATTATTATTATTATTATTATTAATTATTATTATTATTATTATTATTATTATTATTATTTTGTATTTTCGAGAGAGGGTTTCTCTGTGTATCCCTGGCTGTTCTGGAACTCACTCTGTAGACCAGGCTGGCTTTGAACTCAGAAGTCTACCTGCCTCTGCCTCCCAAGTGCTGGGATCAAAGGCGTGCACCGCCGCCACCACCACCACCCGGCTGGACTTGGCATTTTCACGCACTACATGGATTTACATGGATTCACTCATGTATCGCTCATGGATTCACTTTGTCCATCCTTGGGAGGGTTTTATGACTCTTGCTCAGCATCCTAAAATGGAAAAGAACTTAAAAAAATCACACACATTTGCAAAGGGACACAGGAAAGGCACTAAGCACGAAGAACCTCTGATATTCCCCAGTATAACTACCTGCAATGAAAAGCCAGATACAGTCTCCTTCAGCTCAAGGATAAGCCCTTAGTGCACAAGTACAAATATCAACCTGGGCCCACTCAGCGGGGTATTTCTGGTAACATAGTTCTGAAAAAACAAAACAAAACAAAACACAGATGATGGGCTGGGCTGTCTTCTTGAGTCTGTTGATAGAAATCAAGGCATAAGAAGATACTACCTTAAGCTTCTGTCTTAGTCAGGGTTCTCTAGAGTCTCAAAACTTATGGTAGTCTCTATATAGTAAAGGAATTTATTGGTGACTTACAGTCTGTAGTCCAACTCCCAACAATGGTCAGCAGCAGCTGTGAATGGAAGTCCAAGGATCCAGCAGTTACTCAGTCCCACAAGGCAAGCAGGAGAAGCAGAGAGCGAGCCTTTCTTCTTCCAATGTCCTTATGTAGGTCTCCAGCAAAAGGTGTGGCCCAGATTAAAGGTATATGCCACCATGCCTTTAATCCCAGATGACCTTAAACTCAGAGACCTCCCAATTTTAATCTTCTGGGATTCATAGCCACTATGCCTCAAGATCTCCATGCCAAGATCCAGGTCAGAAAATTGTATCTCCCAGCCTCCAGATTAGGATCACTGGTGAGCCTTCCAATTCTGGATTGTAATTCATTCCAGATATAGTCAAGTTGACAACCAGGAGTAGCCACTACAGCTGCCTCTGGCTTTAGCACCTATGGAGTACTCTACCTTAAAAATACTTGTTTTGTTTGTTGGCATCCATGAGGAATCTCATAGCCCATTGCTGGAATGACCACCAAACCTCATGTCACTACTTTATGGACAAGGTGATCTCCTAGAACTCAGGCTCCTTGTTTATGACTGTGGTCCTGCTCTTTTGTGGTTCTGCTCTGCGTGTCCTCCCTGTGGCCTAGTGGTGGGTATGACCCTGGGAACAGACCATCTGCGTGTTTTGTTCAACTGAGCGACAAGGTTGTGCGCACAAAGCTCACTGGAGCTCAGATGGGTGTTTGCTTATTTCCCCGGGGGAAAAAAAAATCCTCCTCCTGGCAGGTGTCCGCAGCAGCTTCCAGGAGCACAGAAGGACAAACAAGCTGTACACAGGACTAATATTGACAGTTCCCTTGATGGAGACACCAGTGACACATGTGGGGCTTAAGTCTGCCTCACGTGCTTTCTCTTCTTGGAAAGAACATACCCCAGAGGATGCTGGGAGGCTGGGTGTTTGCCTGTCATGAATGTCTAAAATTGTCCTCTTCAGCCACAGAAAAGAAAATCCTAACAGGACTTGTCTTTTTTCCCATTCCCTGAAAGAAATATTCCTAGATCATACAGCTGTCTAACTTTTTTTGGGAGGGTGGTGAATTTAGTTGGCCATGTATGTATATATGTGTGTGTATATGTATGTATAAGTATGTATGTATGTATCTATATACATGTATGCATGCATGATACATGTATGAAATGTATAAACATGTGTGTGTATGTGTATGTATGTATTTATGTATGTATGCATGAGTGAATGTGCTAGGGGTGGGACCCTGGACCTTTTGTATGCTAGAATGCTTTAACCAATGAGCCATAGTCCTCACCTGGACTTGTATCTTTCTACCTTCTGACCAACCTGAGGACTTCCTAAAGCTTCTGTATATTAGGATGGCCGGGTGTGATGTCACACATCTGTAACCTAGGAGTTTGAGAGGCAAGCACCAGAATACCACTGAAAGTTTGAGGTCCTTCTTGTCTACACAGCAAGTCCCAGGCCAGGCAGGGCTATCCAGTAAGGCTCTCCCCCAGCCTTCAGCAGCACACAGAAAGACGTTAGATCATTCTGTAGAATACTGAGACTCTGGTGAGACCACAGCTACCCTGAGCTCGGGGAGCACTGGGGAAGGCATCGTCATAGGCTTTGAGTTGGGAGTATATAAATCATGTGGGCGTTTACCAAATGGACAGTGTACATGCACATGTGTGGGCATTCCTGCCTTCAGGAGTACAGCTCTTAGCCAATCATGCCATGGGGTATTGGCAGGCTCCCACAGTGAGCTTATTGTGAAAAATGAGTTTCTTGGATTTCTTCATTAAAAAAGTTCCTAATTGACCTGGAATTCTGAGTACTCGAAAAGCTGAAGCATGGGGATCACAAGTTCAAAGGATGCCTGTGCTGTCTTAAATGGAAAAAGGGAGAGGTTATAGCTCAGTGGAAGACACTTGCCCAGCAATGTGGAACACCTTGGGTTCCATCTCCAGTGATACCTTCATGGCCACCGTTAACAACAAAGCTTGCGTTATCCTAATATAGAATGAACTGGGGACAGAGAATGGGAAACGCTCCGATGATGGGTGTGGTTCAGCTTCACCACTGCCTTCTGGATTCACACCAAACATCAAATGAAGTGGTGGGCTACACTGCCACAGATGAGATTGGAAACGACATTTTCTGCAGACACACTTGTCACCATGTTTTCCTCAAGTGAATGGGATTTCCCCAGCTTGTTCTGACGGAGCAATGGTGTGGATTTCAAAGTGTTTCCTGGCTGGTCAGCAGCTTGGCAATGTGAAGGTTTTATTATTGCGAGTCCTTTCATTAATTAGTTATGCCCTCTTTCACAGTGAAATCAGAGAAGGAGGTAAAATATGGAGAATGATTAGCATAGGGTAACCCTGAACACATATATATGACATATTTCTTACACTAATTAGTAGTAGACATAGTAACAATTTAGGGCTCCCTTGTACCCCACTCTGGAGTATTGTATCAAATAAAAAAAAATTATTAGGTTACACAAAGCACCGGGCGGCTATAATTATAAACAGAATGTCTGTGTCAATTCAGTATTACTTAAGAGTTTATATTACCCAATTTGATCCTCACAAGCTCATTGGTGGAAGATTCACACTCTTTCTACAGTAGCTAAAGTTACCTGCTTCAAGTTACGTAAACCCGTGGAGCTGGACAGAGAGCTCCGTTGGTTCTGTGCGTGCTTCGCACATGGAGACCAGAGTTTAACCTCCGTGTAAGAGAGAGCTGAATGAGCGGTACACATTTGTCACCCCAGGGTGCCAGAGGTGGGCACGCAGGAATGCCTGAGGCTTGCTTGCCAGCCAACCCAGCCCACCTGGAGAGTTCCAGACCAGGAATAGACCCCCGTCTCAAAGAAAACAATGGAAAATGGCATTCCTAAGGAGTAAAAACTAAGGTTGCCCCTTGACATGTGTGCACAGGCGTGTTCACACATGCACATGTCTTTTTTTAAAGTCTATAAGCCAGGCAGGATTTCAACTCCTATGTCTGCCTTACCTCCGAGGCTTTGTTATTCTCACGTAGCCCAAAGGGTATAGTCATGGCTGTGTATTTATCTGCGTACGTTTATAGTCTCTCTCCAAAAGTTGTGTTTAAGAGTCTATGCAGTAAAACAAACAAACAAATAAACAAACCATGAAAAGCAGTTCTGGCACACATTTTTATGAGTTTTGTCAAATACATAGAACTCCAGTCAAGATATACGAGTCTTCTCTACACCCCCACCATTGTCTTTTGTGACTACGTTGTAGCTAAATCTTTCCCCCATCCTAACCTTGGCCAAGTTCATCTTTCGAGTTCTCATCTCTGTATTATCTTGGAACCATTTCCATACTTTTTGAGTCTGGTTTCTTTCTATTAACATAATCCACATGATACTCATTCATGTCGGTGACTGTACAATGCTGTGCTCCTTTTCATTGCTCAGTAGAGTGCTGTTGGACCATAGCCAAGGACTTACTTAACATTTTGTTGGTTGAAGAGCTTATACGTTATTTCCATTTGCGACTGTTAGGAATATAGCTGCTATCTCATGCGCGTTATCTGTGCGAGCATGAATTTTCATTTGTCTTGAGGAAATAACTATGAGTGGGATTTGCTGGATCATATGTACATATGCTTAACTGTATTAAAGCTGCTGAGTTCTACCATTCACACTCCCTCCAGTAGTGTTGGGTGGCCTTAGTGAGTCTATGTTTTTTGCTGGCTCTTGGTATTGCTTGAGTCATACTAACAGACCTGCAGAAGTCGCTGGCTGGCTTTAGCTTTCAACTTCCTAATAGCACATCACACATATTTAAGGAGCTTATTAGCCTACAATATAAATTTGATGAAATATTTGCTTAAATATCCTACCTAACTTTTAAAAACAGTTGTGTCGGCCATTGGATTTTTGAGCATTCTTTATTTTGCCTTTTAATATATGTGTTAGAGTGGTCAGCTTTGGGGATTGGAGAGGCTGCCGAGGGGCAATGAGCGTAGAGTGCTCTTGCGGAGGATCCAAGGTGGGTTCCCAGCACTGGTATTGGGCAGCTCACAAAGCCTAGCTCCAGCTTTAGGGGATCTGACTCCTTTTGGCCTCCATGGGCAACTGCACTCACAGACACACACAGGTACACATATAATTAAATGAAAGAGAAGAGGCTTTGAATCGAGAGGGAGTGAGGGGAGGGAATATGGGAGGAGTCAGAGGGAGCAAGGAGATGCAGGGAGGAAATGATAGAACTATGTTTTAAGTAAAAAATAAGCACATGGAAGTAAAAATAAGGCTAGGCATGGTGGCACACACCTGAAATCCCTTTGCTTGAGAGGCAGAAGCAAGTAGATCTCTGTGAGTTTGAAATTCCAGGTCAGCCAGGTCACTACATAGTGAGACCGTGTGTGTGTGTTTGTGTGTGTGTGTGTGTGTGTGCATGTGTGTGTTTGTGTGTGTGCGTACATGTCTGTCTGTGTGTGTACAGATTATATAGATATTAGATTCAAGTGCCTCATTTGCTGCTCTTTATAATGTTACAAGCATCCAGCCTCCAGCTGCTTGTTCCCATGTGCAGCAGTATAATCGGCCTTTTAGCAATCGCTTTTGATCTGGTATTCTATCTATGCCCTTGCTAGTTTTGGATGCTTTTAAAAATGTGTCAATTCTCTAGCTTTTTTTCTTAAAATGTAATTTATTAAGCCACATTTGCAGAGAAGACTGTCCCCCCCCCCCCCAGCCCTTTAGAGTCTACTCTCTATGTTGTTTATATTTTACAATTGTTTTTTGCCTGTCTCACACTCCCTGGAGTTCTGGTGTCATCCTAAGCAGGAGAAGTGAGCACCGAGCTTGCAGACACCTTCGCTTGGTCTGACCCCAAGGGCAGGCAGCCATGCATCACCCCTCAGTGTCATGTTTGTTATGTGGATTTTTTTTCTTCTTACACATGGTCTTTATTAGGTTAGGGGAATTTACTTTCTGTCTCTAGTTTGTTGAGGTTTTTAATCAAGAGCAGGTATTACATTTTGTTGAATGACTTTCATGCCTCTATCAAAATAATGGTGATGATTATGTTTTTTTTCTCCTTAGCACATTAAATTTGGTTATTTTTCTTGAGTTTTAAATTGGGTTCACATTCCTGGGGCAAATGATATAATATTATGATGTATTACCACCATACAGACTTGTAGATTGGATTCACTAATCTGGTGAGGATTTTTATATTTTTGTTTGTAAGGGACGATAGTACTGTTTTTTTCTAGATAGCTACTATTATTGCCATTTCATATATGATGATACCTCTGTTGTGAAATTGTTGTCCAGAGTACATTTTAATTAGTGGAGGAACCAGAACAGAACAAAACAGGACAGATAAAAGGCCTCTCAACTCCCTCAGACAACAATGAAAACAACCTTTCTAGTCCACATTAGCTGAATCCATGGATACAGAGCTGCAGACCCAGGCTAGGTGTGTATTAGGATCCTAGTGAGGTGACAGCCAGGCTCTGCCCAGCAGCCTGCCCTGAGTACATTCATTTCCTTTCTACTTTGTAGTAAAAATGAGATAATTGCTACCAAAGACTTATGGAAATGACCAGCACCGGAGGATTCCTAATGCCGAGACCTTCCTCATCCGATTTGCTTAAGCATACTGTCTGGGGACAGAGTCCAATTATTTAGAACTAAGTCCCTAATAAGCAACATGATGATTACAGTGTTTGCCATCAAGAACCACCGTGGAGCAGAGGAGACTCCAGGGAAGCACCAACACAGAACAAAAGCAAAACCCTCCTGTTTCTCAGAGAAGAGCAACGTAGACTCCTTCCAGGAATAGAACATGTCCTCCCCATTCGAATACAAAGGACCACACGGAGACAGATTATAACGGAGGAGGGAGACCGAGCAATCAGACCCTGCCTTGCCTTTGCCTTTCATTGCTTCAGTGCAATAGTGGTTTCTCAGCGTTCTCTTTGGATGAGTCCCAAATTTTCCTTTGTAAGCTTTCCTTGTGGAGTAGTTGATGTTGCAGATAGCTATTAAATACTGAGGCTGGGGGATTATTAATCTAGGGAAAGGAGGTTTTCTGTCCCCAGTCACAAAGAGTTATGATCTCTGAGTCAGAGAATGCTCTTCAGTTAATTCTTAGCGGTCCCCATACCCAGCTCATCTCAGTTAGGATTATTACAGACATGACATGGTGGAGAAGCTTGGCTGGCTTGGCCCATCACTTCTACCTGAGAGTTTTCTTCATTGGGGATTGTTAAACATGTCAGTCATTACTTTGTGTGTATGTGGTATGAGCCTTTGTGTGCGTGTGTACACATCTGTATACATTGTGTGTGTGTGTGTGTATGTGTGTGTATATGTACTTGGTATGTATGTGTGGTCTGAGGAGACATTTAAGTGTCTGCCTTCTACCTTTTGCTTAAGATAAGGTCTCTCATTGGTCCAAAACTTAGTGATTTATCCCCCTCCAGACCAGGAACTCTATTCTCTTCTTTTTGCTTAACGTTGGCCAATATATCCTCCATGAATCAGGTTAAGGAACTATTGCAGCCAAGGGTTACTAACCCTGTCTTGCCAATATCTAGAGACCTCTAGCGATGTCCTGACATTCTTGGTTGTCTGTTGTGTCAGTATGAACAAGGCCCTCATTTCCACGGGCCAGAGTTTGCTCTAGAAGAATGCAACTCCTAAAAGATGACCACTTGTTAGATCCCTTTTGGATACACAAAATTTGTTTTCTCTCCTAGGTGTCCTTTGCGGTATTTGTGAATATTGTTCTTAGCAATCCCATGGCCTTGTTAAATCCTGTAGTATATTTACTGATCACCGGGAAGAGTGACTGGATGATTTTTTTCCTCTTCTCATATGAACTTTTAAATAACCCTAGTGAGGTAAGTGCTGCTAGCTATCCCCATTTTGAAGACTGGTGCACAACCTCACCCAGGTTAAGTAACTTTTCCTGGACACGGACTTGGCTTCGCTCACAGTGCTGGGATGGTGAACATGAAGCAGGACTGTCCTAAGGGGACTTGGGTTTGCTAACAGTGCTGGGATGGTGAACATGAAGCAGGACTGCCCTAAGGGTGCTGAGACCTTGAGTGCCTGTTTAAGAAAACATTACATTCATTCTTCAGCAATGCCATACTCATAGATAATTTTTTTTTTTTACCATATTTACTCCCATTACTACTTGTCATTGCTCTTCCACTCCCACCAAACCCCCACCAAACCCCTTCTTCTTCATCACAAGTTGATCCACTGAGCTTCATTATGGCAGCTTGCATGAGCAACTGAATAGTGCTACCCCACTGAAGAAACCCTTGCATCAGCTGGGCTGTCCTTTCTTATGTGTACCCCCCATTCCTCAGGTTTCCACAGGCACGATTCATTGTCTCTTACACTCTGGGTGCATTTCTTTTAAGTCATAAAATATTTCAAATTTACCAAGCTACAGATGAATAAGTGAACAGACTACTGTGTACCCATCACTAAGAAGGAGCAAATGTTCACTGAGATTTTGTTACATTTACTTCAGATTTAGTAAAAAAGAAAGGTATGCGCATTGTGACATGCCACTGTGTCTCTCTCAACCTTCCCATTGCTGCCCTCTTCGCGCCCTTTGAACAACCTTTACTTGAAGCTGGTGTGCCTTTGTTCTTCCCCGCATATGTGTGTGTGTGTGTGTGTGTGTGTGTGTGTGTGTGTTATGCACAAAATGTGCAGAATTTCATAGGTGGATGCTTGTGTTTTTCATATTGAATCAGTCATGTAATTAAACTTCAGTAAAGCTTTCTCATTTTCATGTTTTTTTTTTTTTTTAGATTTATTTGTGGTACTACAAGTAGATCTTATCATTTAATTAATCGTCATTAATATTCTACTAAATGAACTATTCGTGAGCAAAGCACACCTTCTTTTTCTTCTATGAGCTGTTTACACACCCTATGTACTAGATATTTGCATACCTCTTGATGACTACATATAACTGTAGCATTTTGTAGTGGTTACTATCTGTCATGAAGTAGACAGGCTCTAGAATTATAGAAGAGATAAACATCTGATTATGTCTGGAAGGGAGTTTCTAGATTTGGTTACCTGAGATGGAAAACCCCAACCAAAATGTGGGTGATACCATTGCATGGGCAGGGATGTCCCTAAGTGATATGATTTCATATCCACACGTGAAACCCCACAGCATTATGATCCTTGGCATGGCCATGACCATGTCAACACCCATTCAATCAGAACTTCTCCCATTCCCAACACATTTGTCTTTGTCCTGGGATTTCAAGTGTGTGCCATTATGGCCAGCTAAAACAAGTTTTTAAAAATGATTTTTAATTAGCTGTAGAGCTTCAGTAATCATATATATATGTCTATGTATATATACATACACACATACACACATACACATATGCACACACACATGTATTCTTTATTAGAGTTGTCTAGAGTCACAGAACTTATGGAATGTGTCTATATTAAGAGAATTTATCATAGTGACTTTACTACAGCCTGTAGTCCAACTAACCCAACAGTGGGCGGCTGTGGATGGGACGGCCAAGGATCTAGTAGTCACTCAGTCCCACAAGGCTCGCTGTTTCGGCTGATCTTCTGTAGAACCTGTATAGTCCTGAAAAAGTAGGTTCCTAACATGTGCTGGCAAGTAAGTGCGAGCAGGTGAAGGAGAGCGAGCCCTCCTTCTTCCAACGTCCTTGTGTAGGTCTCCAGCAGAAGGTGTGGCCCAGATTAAAGGTGTGTACCAGCATGCCTGGATTTGGAATTTGCTCAATTCCAGGCTGGCCTTGAACTCAGAGACTTGCTTGCCTCAGCCTCCTGGGATTAAAAGCATGTACTACCTTACCTGGGCCTAAACTTTTTTGGCCACTGTGCCTCAGGATCTGGATCAAAAGCATGTGTCATCTCAAGTGAAGATCCAGGTCAAAGCCTATGTCTCCCAGCCTCAAGATCTGGATCCCAGATGTGCTCTCCATTTCTAGATTGTAGTTCATTCCAGATGTAGTCAAGTTGACAACCAGGAATAGCCACCACAACTGTGTACTGCTTTATTTAGGAATGAGTTCTTAAAATGTGACTTAACAAGCATTGCCAGAATACTTTGCAAAAGTGTTGGTGCAATCTATACTTAACAGATTTCCCACATAAGTCTGTCCTTTCCAAACCTGAATAAAGCTGTCTTGTTGAGGGCTTATTTAACATTTTGACTATTTTTTAAAAATTATTTTATTTTATGTGTATGAGTGTTTTGCCTGTGTGTGTGTGTGTGTGTGTGTGTGTGTGTGT
>JADRCD010164860.1:2675-25331 GCA_019843815.1 Montemys delectorum | reverse complement strand
TTTTTTCTAACTGTGAGTTGCAATCCTGTATGGAGTTCTATAACTGAAATTGGGGGAAGGCCATGAAAAATTTGGCAACAGCCAGGCAGTGGTGGCACACGCCTTTAATCCCAGCACTTGGGAGGCAGAGGCAGGTGGATTTCTGAGTTCTGGTCTACAGAGTGAGTTCCAGGACAGCCAGGGCTACACAGAGAAACCCTGTCTCGAAAAACCTAAAAAAAAAAAAAAAAAAAAAAAAAAGGAAAATTTGGCAACAGCTATAGTTTCTAAGCACGTAACAAATTAAAATTAAACACATAACGAATCTGAGGTGTTTCTAGCAGGGTTCACCCATGGTGTACCCATCAACTGCTATCTTGGTTCTTTTTAAATGTTTTTTATTATTTTTAAATTATGTGTATGTGTGTCTGTGCACATGTGTACAAATGCCTGCAGAGTTCATCAGATCCCTTGAAGCTAGAGTTACAAGTGGTTATGAGCCACCATGTGTTGGGGTTGGAGATCAAACTCATTATCAAGAGCAGCAAGTACTGAGCAATTTCTCTGATCCCTGCAGTCTTGGTTTTGAAAATAAAACAATTTCATTTCACACGATAGAAAACACCAACAAATGCACGGACTACTGCTTGTTATGAACTAAAGTATTTTTACGTACAAAGTTTATGCACTTAAAGAAATATAATAGAAGCCAAGTGCAGTGGTGTGCACCTTTAATTCCAGCACTTGGGAAGCAGAGGCAAGTAGGTATCTGAGTTCAAAGCTAGCCTGGTCTAAACAACTGAGACTCTGTAGGAAGGAAAGGAGGAAGGAAGGAAATATAATTGTTTAATTTAAAAAACTTCCCTATAGCACGAGTGTCAAATTAGTAATCTTTGGATGGTATTAGAATATTAATTTCAAAAATTACTGTTGGAATTACTGACTTGACCTGTGCCAATAAATAAAGATCAAGATCAGGACTGGAATGTAGTTAGTTATCTGGTGGATGCTTGCCTAGTATTCACCATGCTCTGAGTTTACAAGCACTTGGCATTCATCGTGCATAAGCCTGTAATCACACCACGAAGTAGAGCAAGGGACCCTAAACTCACTGTCACTCTTGCCTACACAAAAAGGTGCACCAGCACACACAAGGGAGATACTGTCTTTCAAAAAATACAATTCCAAGCTGGACTGGCTCATGCCATTTACTCTTCTTTCAGAAATGGAGTTTGGTTCTTAGCATTCATTCATACAAGAGTGAGAGGGCTCACAACCACTTACAAACTCTGTTCCAGGGGTTCTGACATCTTCTTTTTTTTTAAAAGATTTATTTATTATATATAAGTACACTGTAGCTGTCTTCAGACACTCCAGAAGAGGGCATCAGATCCTATTACGGATGGTTGTGAGCCACCATGTGGTTGCTGAGATTTGAACTCATGACCTCTGGAAGAGCAGTCAGTGCTCTTAACCACTGAGCCATCTCTCCAGTCTCTCTGACATTCTCTTCTGGCCTCCAGACTCACATTCAAATACTTAAAAATAAATCTTAGAATTCATTCAGACTTTTCTTTTTTGGACAGAGGGTGTCTCTATGTAGCCCTAGCCGACCTGAAATTATATAGATCAGGTTATACTTGAACTCAAATACTCAGACTAAAGTCCTTGTTTTTTTGTTTTTGTTTTTTTCAAGACAAGGTTTCTCTGTATAGCCCTGGCTGTCCTGGAACTCACTCTTTGCATGACCCACCACTGCCCCTCTGTGGCATACATCTTTAATCCCGCACTTGAGAGGCAGAGGCTCTATGACTTAAAGGTTTACAAAGTGAGTTCCAAGACAGACAGAACTACATAGTAAGACCCAGTCTCAAAAACAAAACAAGAAAAAAACCAAAGATTTATTTTTATTCATGTGTATATAAGTGCCCAGAGGCCAGCGATAACAGCTCTCCAGAAGCTGGAGTTACAAGTGGCTGTGAGCTGCCTGACTTAGGTGCTGGAAACTGAAAACTCAGTCCTCTGAGCCAAGTTTCTCCAGCCCCAAGGCTAACACTTAATCTAAAAATAAGCAAGCATAGGGGATCCCATTAGAATGAAAATTTGCTTTTGTCCTTAAAGGTAAAATTGTATTTATAGGAGAAGACATTGTGAAATTATCAATCAATACTTGATTTCTTTGTCTATTTTATATATCCATATGCCCAGAGTAGCACGGAAAAAATCCTTATGCATAAAGTGGTTGTAGGTGGAAAGCTCAAGAATTCCTAATTTAATCCCAGCACTTGGGAGGCAGAGGCAGAGGCAGGCGGATTTCTGAGTTCGAGGCCAGCCTGGTCTACAGAGATGAGTTCCAGGACTGCCAGGGCTATACAGAGAAACCCTGTCTCAAAAAACCAAAAAAAAAAAAAAAAAAAATCCCTAATTTACAAGATCACCTGAGCTGGGCATGGTGGGGCACAGAGCCCTGTCAGACCTGGAACTCACAGAGATCCACCTGCCTCGAAGTATGCCACCATGAGTAGCCTGTGGGGCATACTATTAACATCCAAGCTACAAAGAGAAACGTTATCTGGAAAATTCAAAAAATAAAAATTATCACCTGAGCAAAAGGAAGACAAAACTTGCTGGTATTTAGTGAAACTTCCCAGGGAAGCCCAAGCAGCTGAGGTACAGCCCAAAGGGAACAACAGGAGTCTGCGAGACTGGAGCAGAAAGGTCAATCAACTGGCAAACAAATGCCTTACATGAAGGTCAGGGTGTAGGAGAAATAGTACTGTGAGAGGACATATGAAACAATGTTAGGGAAGACTTCGTGGTAAAGGAAACTTCATGCAAGCAGCAAAGATGATGAGCTCAAAGTTAGCTCAAAATTAGGTTGAAGAACCCTAAACAGGAGCTACTTTGTAGAAAAGACTATGGTATAGCAGACTGCTAATCCATCATCATCCATACAGTCACTGAAATTCTGGGTTAACCCATCTCTTCTGAAGATACGAGCCTCTTCCCTTGCACACTTTTGAGTTAATATCCAATTTTACCCAGGGTTAAAGTAAGCGCTACAAAGTTTGTCAATACCAACCGGAACAGCTTTGGTTAGAGCTCTGTATTTATCACATACAGCCACTTGTGGTCATTGTGTCCGACAGATGTGCTAAACTGGCCTTATTTTCAGTGACTCAATAAGTTGCTTTCCCTAGACTCAGTTCATTTTTAAGCAAGCACACTCAACTAACTCAAGTGCCCAACATTCCTCCCAGAAGCATTCCAGAATTTCTTTACATTACAATGACTGAATTTGCATTCTCCTCCGGCAGACAATAAACACATAAATATGCAAATACTCATTTAACGACTCCAGCCCAGCAGTTTTAGAGGGTCTCCAACTACCCCCATCCCGTACCGGAATATCTAAGGCAATGAGTAAACAGGAATAGGGGTCCCTTCTCCCGCGGGCGGAATCCCCTCCGCTGGAGTTGAGAGCTGGGTCCACACCGAACACCGCTAAGAAAAGACACTCACGGTGAGCGCCCAGAAGTAGGGCGTACCCTCGGTGGCCCAGAGGAGTCCCGACTGTGAACACTTCTGAAGCATGGATCCGCTCTGCTTCGATGATTGCCTTAGAAGCAGGGACTAAGTTCCGTGCAGGCTCCATTCCCTGAGAACCCCAGCACTAAGGAGTCACCTTTTTGAGTGCCCAGAAACGAGGGACCAAGAGCCTCTGCAGTCCCCTCTCGAGCGTGGCCACAAGGATCGCTCTAGGTAGCGCTGTTCTGACGCTGATCTGGCCTCGATTACAGCGTTCCCAGAATAAATCCTAGGAGCTCGCTCACAACCGGAGGCCTTGTCTTTAGGACTAGAGCCTGGCGAAGTATAGGCCGGGAAATGCCCTCCTTATCTTGCGCACTCCCGGGTTCACACACATCTATTCCTCGCTCCCCACTTCAAACACATATACACATACAGAGAGACAGACACACACAAACAAACAAGAAAAGAGCTGGGACCTTCATTTCGAATTCAGTCTACAGGGCTCCATCCCCGCGCTAGCACTCAGTACGCGAATGCCCCCGCAGCAGCCATCTTGCGCAGAAGCGATACTAGCCTTTTGACTCTCGCGCCAACCCGTAGAGCCAGGGCACCGTCGAGGAATTCCGCGCAAGAACGGAAGTCGAGACCCTGGTTTCCGGCGACCGCCCGCCCCGGCCGATTTGCGAGAGGAATCCATTGGTTGCCAGTTCGCACCTCGAGAACTTAGGATCTCGCGAGAGGTGTCTGAGGGGCAGACGCCGGTGTATCTACCTCCGCTTCGCGCCCCGCCCCCGCCTCCGCCGCTGCCTCCGCCTCCTACTCTATCTCCCGCCGTCTCTGCCGCCCCTCCCCGGCCCCGGGAGCGGCCGCGGAGCCGCCACCCAGACACTGTCGCACGGGAGGCGGGATCCGCACGGTAAGATGGCCGCGGCGGGCCCTGACGGCCGTGCCGAGCGTCCCCGCGGGGCTCCGGGGTGGGCCGAGGCGCGGAGGTCAGAGGTCGGGGCCTGTGCCCGCCAGGCTGACCTGCCAAGGGTATCCGAAGCCCGAGGCAAGAGTGGGGATCTGGGCGGTCAGTCCTGCCCTCCTCGGCCCGGCCCCGGAGCGGGAGGTCTGGAGGCCGCGCTGTTGGTCGGGGTGCTGCCGGGACCGGAATAGTTACTGCAAATGTTCGCACGTCTCTGCGATTAAAGGCGCGGTGAAGGGAACAGCGAAAAGGTGAAGACGCAGCTACTGCGTTAAAAGTCATCCTCGCGGCTTAGGTTGCATCCCCGTCGACTGTAACCGCTGAATTTTGGGACCACTGAGTCCTACAGAAACACTAACCCGAGTCTCTGTCCTTAGCCTTGCTTGATAACCTTTCCCAGCGCCGAGAGAAATCGAGAGGCAAGGACCTTCGTGAGGAACATTTTTTTCCAGACTGATCCTTAGCTTGCTTATGAATAAAAGTCGAATCGGTGAATTCTGCTGTCATCCTGTGGCATGGAGCGGCATCAGGCCGGTTTAGTTTCACTTCCTGCCCACCCACCCCCCCATACTACTACTGCCCTTTGGGCTGATGGGATCTTCAAGTCTGCCAGAACTAGAAGTCCTGGCATGCCCCAAATTCTAAGTCTCTCTAACATTCACTGCGGAAACTCCGCAAGTGGATTTTGGAATCTTAATATATCTTTTTTTTTTTAAACTTTTGCTTACGTATCTTTCTCCTGGTATGTGTATATGCATGTTTCCCAAATTACTGTTTCTAGTGTGGGTCCCGAGGACCTGTAATCCAGAGGCCTACCACACCTCTCTTACCGCCAGAGTGCTCTGCACCAGACTTGCCCTGCTCCTCCAACCTGTTTTACTTGCATCTCTCCCACGGTTCCGTGCTCTCATTTCTAAGGCCTGACACTTGAAACGCCGGTCGGTCTGTTTGTCTGTGCTTCTTTCTTTCTCTTGTCCCTTCAGATTCAGTCTAGCAACCGCTGCCATTAATTTGGAGGCCAAAGCTTGATCTTGTCTTCTCTTCTGTTGTCACTATACCAGAGCACTTACTTCTTTGGACTGCTTTGCTCTTTCCATCCAATATGCATTTCATTGTCAGACCAGAAACCAGAGCCACCTTTCAATTTTATGACATATTAAAATAAGTCAGTGTGTCCTATACAATGCATAAAGTAATATCTGTGAAGTATATGTTATTGACCAAGTGTAATGATTCAGCCCTTGCTCCTAGAGCTACCCTAAATTCCCCCCCCCCCCCCCCACCTATGACTCTACTCCTGCTTTACTCCCTTATGAAAGAATCCCTGTGTGATTCCGTGTCTTTGCTTAAGATCGCAATATTTTGTGCTAAAAACATGCCATGTAGTTTGTTTCATATCTGATTTTGCAACTCATGTCACATTTGGACTCCTATTTCAATTTGTTCTCTTTTTTCCCATTTAGTGTTGTTTTATTAAAATGATTGATGTGCACCCATATCCCCTTCTAAAGTCTAAATACTTTGAATGTAAAAAGTTCTTTATTTTATTTATTTTGAGGCAGAGTCTCACCATGTAACTCTGGCTGGCCCAGAACTCTATTTGAAGATCAACTTGCCTCTGCCTCACGAGTGCTGGGATTAAAATTGTGGCCAACACATCCACCCAGAACAGTCTTTTTGAACCTATTTGTTACATTGATAACGTGTTTTAGCCTCCTTTACACTGAGTGTGAATATGCATGCTTGACCAAGTAAGTGATGCATGCTTGTACCATATTCAGGTCTCTAGAGAGGCTATCTTCATAAAGCAAACCAGAACTTGTGCCATATGATCTGTAGGAGAAACTACAGCCTTATCTTCAGAACACTTGTACCCTAGAGTTTGGATGTGGCTTTTGTATATCAAAGCTCCTTTATAGTGGGGCAGTGTTGGAGCATGCCTTTGATCCCAGCACTTGGGAGGCAGAGGCAAGCAGACTTCTGAGTTCAGAGGCCAGCCTGGTCTACAGAGTGAGTTCTAGGAGTGAGCCAGGGATATACAGAGAAACCCTGTCTCGAAAGACAAAAAAAAAAAAAACAACAAAAAAAAAGCTCCTTTATTCAGGCTCTTGTTGAGTGAACGTTTTAGAGAGTGGTGTCCACATTTTGCCATCTCAGGCAAGCACATCAGTGAAGTGCACATTCTTTGGTCTAGGATATAGGAGTAAGTGAAGGAGGCTTGTGCCGCCTAATCAGTTTACACATGGAGGAGTTGAAGACTCTACCCTTCACTAACACTTGACTTCATTTTGATTACTGTGTCCTTTTTTACAACATAATTCTTAGTGTATAACTCTGTAGTGATTCCCCTTTATACTTTTAGCTTCAAGCCTAATCCCCTCCTTCATACTGTAATGTCTCGGTGTCTTCATTCTAAGACTCTGGATTCTATTTCACTAGCAGTACTTCACCTTTGGCCTTGATGCTACCCAGACGTGTAACTTTCTCAGGCCTTTTTTGCTTGTCAGTTTCAAGACTGAAAGCATCCTCCCACTCTTACACTTACTACATTGCTGTGTTTATTTTTTGAAATTATTACACTGGACATAGAATTCTTCCCAAATTATTCTATCTTTTTCCTGTAGAAATAAATCATAATGAGTTATGCAGAAAAGCCCGACGAAATAACCAAAGATGAATGGATGGAAAAGCTCAATAACTTGCATGTTCAACGAGCAGACATGAACCGGCTCATCATGAACTACCTAGTCACAGGTAAAGGCTAGCTGTGAGGGGACACCAATTGACCATAGCTCTCCCTTTTTAAACTAGTAGCCCTTTACCCCTTAAGCATAAAGGTAAAATTAGGTTGTACTAAAAAATCATAAGAACACTGTTAACTTTGATATTTGTAAATCAAACTGACATGTTAAAGATGGCCTTTTCTAGCCCAAAGTGATATAGACCACACTCATAATCCCAGCACTTGGGAAGCTGAGGCAGGATTGTGATTCAAGGCCAGTAATGTGAGACTTTTACTCAACTTCCCTAACCCCTAAAAAATATACATATTTTTTCTATCAATAAAATAATTGTTCCAGGTCTTTGAGACCTAAAGCAACATCCATTTTTGGCCTTGACAGTTGTACAGTTAAGCCTTCATGATCATTAAGAGTGTTCTGACGCAGAGGGCAGAGGCAGGAGGCTTTATGAATTCTAGGGCAGCCTGTCTGTCTCAAGACTTTAAAAAGAACGTTTTGGAGTATATTTAAAGTCCAAATAAATGATATCTTCTGGCCAGTTTGGAAAAATATTGTGGCCTGTTTCTAGGTTGTCCAGCTCATGGAAACATGTAAGAAAACAGTACTTGGTGCTCCTGCTAGGAAGAAAGTTCACTGATAACTGGGGTGAAGGAGTCAGTTATCCTGCCTGGTTCTCAAAAGGCACACAATGAGAAGTCTCCTATTATGCTTTATCCTCCTGCATCTCTCCAGTTATGTTCTGCTAAATTTCTTAGAAAGTGGCTACAGGAATCTTGTCCTGTGGTTTCACCAGGCTCCTGTAGGTGAAATGGCACCAGTGCACGGCAGCCCTGTGAAGATACAGCAAGGTGTCTGCCTCACCTGCAATTGTCTCTGTTGCTCTGGCATCCTGACCTGTAATCCTTGCCTTGATGATCTCACAGCACACAATGGGCCAGCAGTCTGTGACCTTCAGGTTGATAGGCTAAACCTTTTGGATAGCTGCAAAGGAATGACAGCCTTAACAGTCACAAAAATAGTAAAAACCAAGTCCCTAAGAAAGTGTGGTTTATTTGTAGGATCATTTAATGATGGTTGGGCTATTTAGAAGTACAAAGCCTTAGTTCATGGTTATCTTTCGTAGCACTGAAGATAGTTTTCTTTTCAGAGGGCTTTAAGGAAGCAGCAGAGAAATTTCGGATGGAGTCTGGGATCGAACCAAGTGTGGACCTAGAAACACTTGATGAGCGAATCAAGATTCGGGAGATGATTCTGAAGGGTCAGATTCAGGAAGCTATCGCCTTGATCAACAGCCTCCACCCAGAGCTCCTAGACACAAACCGGTACCTTTACTTCCACCTTCAGGTGAGTCTCAGCAGTCTGATGTGGCTGCTTGGCAGGCAAATTAGGCTTGTTTGCACTGGCTCAGAAAGATGTCTGCCATTCTGTGTTAATGGAACATTGCTTAGTGTTGGGGAGGAGACAGGCTTTGAGCTAGCTGCTGCTTTCTGTACTGTTGAAACTAGTTACTTTTTAAAGGTGTGTGTAGGGGGGTATGGTTGGGGAGGGAGAGAATGGTGGTGGAAGTAAGAGGCATTCCTTGGGAGTCCATTCTTTCTGCCTTTAATGGGCTCTGGGCATACTTGCACAGCAAACCTTTTCACTGTGGCAGTCTCTCCAATCTCTCCTTTTGCTTTTAAAATGGAAATGCACCAACTTGGAGATGCTAAGAAAGTCTTTCTTTTGAGATTTGGGGTGGTAGGGTAGAACCCAGGGCCTTGCCTAGATGCTAAATGACTACTTTAACACTATGAGTTACACACTCAATCCCCCCATAGGATATACTTTTGATGGGAGCCAAGTGTTTATGGTTATTCATCTATGTATGTGCCAGCAAAACTTGGTTGTCTTTGCTGTTGACCATACTGGGTGTCACTTACCTGGGCTGTACAGGCTGGCTAATCTTGTCTACCTTTGTTATTGACTAGCAACAACACTTGATTGAGCTTATCCGTCAGCGTGAGACAGAAGCAGCATTGGAGTTTGCCCAGACGCAACTGGCAGAGCAGGGTGAGGAAAGCAGAGAATGCCTCACAGAAATGGAGCGTACATTGGCCTTGCTGGCCTTCGATAGCCCTGAGGAGTCACCTTTTGGAGACCTCCTCCACATGATGCAGAGGCAAAAGGTAAAGGGAAGTAAGGGAAGAGCCGAGTTCTTGGACACTCAGAGGACTTGTAAAAAGATGGTACATGTCCTGCTCTTGCGTTGGAGTGAAGCACATGGCTCTGGGCCAGGATACTCTAGTAGAACACTGGCAGCTCCTCTAATCTGCCCCCTTTTATCTTGTGAAAGTAAGAGCATTGTGACTGTTAGTGTCTAAAACCCTTTGCCACTTTTTCTTCTCTTAACCTTTCTCTTGTCAGTTTAGAAACAGGTATCTGAAGTATTTTCAACTTCAAATCAGAATAGTCTTCTGACATGTCTCCTCTTCCCTTCCACATGCTACAAGCGTGATAGTTGATGACTTCCTAAGACCCATGTTTTCCTTTCCCCTGTGTTAAATCCCTTGAAAATCTTGAGGTGTCTCTTTAAGGTTTGCCTGCAGGTGCTCATATAAACATTGTGCTGCTCCTCTCTGTCAAAGTCTGACCTAAGTGTAAGCTCCTTCAGGTGACAATCATTTAGTGCCCTTGGAGTGGCATTTTAGTTACATATTTAATTTGTTCTTAAGTGAGTAATAAGCTTCGTGGGTAAGAACAGTGTCCAGATGGGCTGCACTAATAGCTTAGTGATAGAGTGCTTACCTAACGTGCTTAAGGACCTGGAGTCTCACTCACCCTAGCACTGGAAAAAAAAGATGTCTTAAGCATATTGTCAGGCTTGCTGGCAGTGTGTGTGTGTGTGTGTGTGTGTGTGTGTGTGTGTGGCCATCTCTATTAGATGTGTTTCTTTTCTAGGTGTGGAGTGAAGTTAACCAGGCTGTTCTGGATTATGAAAATCGAGAGTCCACACCCAAGCTGGCAAAGTTACTGAAACTGCTACTTTGGGCTCAGAATGAGCTAGACCAGAAGAAAGTAAAATATCCCAAAATGACAGACCTCAGCAAAGGTGTGATTGAGGAGCCCAAGTAGAGCCTGTGCATGGACCCAGCACTGTCAATAGGCGCAGGACTCTCTCTCCTCCGGCTGTGACTGGCAGATTGTCACCGCAGTAGACTGTCCCCCTGTACTTTTCTTTGGCCCCCATTGTTTAAAAGGGGAAAATGGCCTTTTTAAACACTGGCAAACCCATGATGGAAGACACCACCTCTGCCATGCCCTGTATCCTGAGAGCTCCACACACTGCAGTTAACTACCCCCGTGCTTCCGGATTGCTGGTTCCAGAAGATGTGATTTGCCACTGTGTGCTGCACTGCTAGGGAGCGTCATCTCAGCTGAAGGCCTCACACAGGACAGCACATGAACAGTACAGATGTGCTTTTGCTACCTGCTACGTGCAGGCAGACAGGGTTTATCTTCCTAGGTCTCACCAGACCTGCATGGTTTTCCTTACTCCTCCTTTTCTTTCTTTTTATTCCTCATTTTGTTCCTTCATAGGAAAGAATATAAATTTGTAAATCTTAATTCAAAGATAACCTTTTGTGTGGGTATTGAGTTTGGTTTGGTTTTTTGCCTTTTGGTGTGGGCTATGTGTGTGAGAGAGGTGAGGCTGTGAGTTTTTTATTTTTCATTTTTTAAAATATATTTTTGGTGCTGTATGTGATAAGAGACTCATTCATAGTAGATCAATGAATAATCTCTTGTAGATAACTTTATTTGAAAAATAAAGATTTCCTTTTACTTCCAGAATAACCACAATGGCTTCTAAAAAGTTCTCCTCTCACATAGCCCTTGCAGCACCTTAACTCATAGCTGAAAGACTAATTCCCATGTGCCTAGGGAATACCCTGTATAATAAATAGCAAGGCAACCTGGTGTTGATGGGATGACCAGGTGGTCTCAAGCATCACAGGGTTGGATGTTCATGCTAGCCAGATTGAACTTCAGTGTCAGCAGTGCTGTGTGTCCTGCTTCTTATCAGCTATTTTTTACCTGCTCAGTAGAAGGCAGAAAAGACATTACCGTAGGGTTATGGTATGCATATGTAGGTTAGTGCTCTGAGTGATGAGTGTGTACATGTGTTATGCCCGACACAGGTGTCTTTGGTTGATTCTTGGCAGTGGTCCAGGCCTGATGGGGTCAGTGCTAAAGGCTGGGGTGGGGGGGTGCACAGACCTTCAGAGCCCTCAGACAGTTATCCATGGATGTGGATGGTGAAGATGATGTGGGTACTGTCCTTTGGTGGAAGTTCCTGCCTGTCTGACACTAGAGCCAGGAGTTCTGGTATTGGCAACTAAGAAACAGTGTCCTTAGTAACTATTGTATTGGTTTTTCCCTTCTTGAGCAATACAGTACATTACTGACTGACTAGCTAGGTCAGACTAGGTTTGTTCAGCTTGCTGGCATCTGAGCTGCTCAGGTAACATAGCTGACCACCTGTCTCTATCTTGTTCCCTACTTGAGTATTGTTCATCAGTATCTGTTTTTTACCCACAGGGTTCTGTTCTTGTTGGGATGGAATGAAGTGTCTTCCAGCTCTCTGCTTTTATTGCAGAGGCCAGGTGCTTTGGCAGTATTCGACTTAGAATCACATTAGTGACAGACTCAAGGATGAAGTTGTTGCTGTCATTATGGCCCTCCACCGCTCTTCTGGTCTGTGAGTAAGGAGTGAGCAGACCTCTCCTTACCTCCTGGACAGGTGGCTTTCAATATCTTCATGAGAGGTAGCCTCCCGTCTGGTTTAAGGATAAGAATAAGGTAGAAGAGTTTCGGGAGAGACGGGTCTTTGGTTAAGAAGACGTGATGAATAATCATGAAGACCAGAGTCCAGCATCCACAAAAGTCAGGCATCCCCCAAATTCCTGTAACTTCAGTTCCAAGGAATCTGATGTCCTCTTTGGCCTCCACATACACATAAGCAGGCAGGCACGGGGACACACACACACACACACACACACACACACACACACACACACGTGCGCGTTTTTTTAAGGCAGAGGGAAAGGAAGTTTTAATTTTCAGGTAGCTAATAGATTAAATGAAGCAGAAGTTAGGGAGGGGTATCAGAGATACAGTGTTTGTTTTTAAAGCACCATATAAAGCCAGTCATGGTGGCTCCTGCCTGTAATTACAGCATTCACGAGGATGAGGAAGGGTTTTTTCCAGTCCAGCCTAGGCTATATTATATATAAGATCTTTTCTTATATGAAAAAGCACCAGATAGCCAGCATATTTGTATCTTTTGTTAATATATAAGATTACTTGTATAGCTAATCAGTTTGACATGTTCTTAAAATTAGAGGGCATGAAGATGTATAGTAATGGAGGTCCTGTCTATAAGGATTATCCACAAGTCCACAGGAGGCTTGTTGCATATGGGAGATTCTCTCTGTAGGGATTATCCACAAACACACAATACACTGGAGGCTTGTTGCATGCATAAAATGTTCAGTGGCTGTAAGACAAGGAGTTGACAATTTACTAACACTTCAGTCAGTAGCTTAGCCAATGCCACAGATAACAGTGACTCTGGAGAACGTCAAATATAACTGCTTGCTTATCCATGATCTGTTAGTGCCTAGAAACCCCCCTTCCAAGGATTTACATGTAGACTTTTCCTGTTGCAGCAGACAAAGTAGCTTGATTTCTTTTTTGCACCTTTTGGTGGAAAGTGCCTTGAAATAAATGAGACAAGATTATTCTGGTACTCTGCTCCAACATCATAGAGCTATGCAAGGAGTAATCCAGTTTGAAATTTTCTAAAGTGTGGTAATTATTGCACACTAAAGATGAGAATTTGTTTTGTCACTTGAATTATGGTTTGAGTTTGACATTTGAGACGTGCCCTTCCCCCCCAATAGTGTATGAAGTTGAAGATTTTGTATAGTGACTTTGAAGTGGGACCTGTGGATCTGAGGTGGACGGTATGCCGCCTTTATTTTCTTTTGTGCTATTAGTTTTAAAGAGGAGAAACCAGGAGAATCCTTCCAGAAGGATTCTTACATGTTCCATGATAAAGATACTGATGTGATCAAGAAAATGAAGTGGGATTCCCTTCCAGGTTGCTCTCTCCAGTCTCAGAAGAAACAAAAGACCAAATTCCAAATGTCGGGTTAACAGAACAATGTGTCTACACCCCTGCATTTCAACATGCTGAATTGTGTACAGGGGACACCATGCAGGAGCACAGTCTGTTTACCAGCCTTCATTCATTGCTGCTTTGTTGACATGTCTTATTCTGACACCGTGCATATTTTTTGTTTCACAAACATTGCTTTTTTCAGATGCTTAGTTAGCTGCATTCCCAGCAGGGGATGCAGAGTCTGTATAAATTTAGCTTGCTGGAGTACTCATGTGTATACCTAATTGTAATTCTTCATTGGGGGCATTTGTGTCCCTGCCACATATCATCTGAGAAGTACAGGTCGGGAGGCTTCTGGGTGCCTGCTGTGAATTTGTTAGTAAAAGTTTTTATGTTTTTCCCAGAATGGTTGTCTGAAAGCTCTTTTCCCGCTCCTTCCCTGAAGACATACCACAAGAGAAGAGAATTACCAACCAGCTTGTCAGTGTATTAGAGCTGGAAGAGTGGGAAAGTGCAGCTGCGTTTTGGCTTTGCTCTGTCCCTGTGCCAGCAGTGCCACAGCAGTCCACTCGGCTGACAGCTGCAGCCTTCCTGGGCCCCAGGATGACTGTGGAGGCCCTGTGCAGTATGCAGTGGCTCCCATGCTGGACATCTCCATTGCCATTTTCTCTGTCAGGTCTGAGGGAAATACAGTGAGACAAAGTCTTCAAGGGAACCGAGCAGCACACTACCGGAGCATCCTGCACTGTGTGGTGGGTTGTGACTGCACATAGGAAGGGCCTTGTCATCCCTGAGCCCTGTGGCAGTGCCGTGGCAGTGCCATGGCCTGGCACTCTTCATCATCAGTCTCTCTTCTTTCACACTCCCAGTGGGTAATGCTAAACGTTCAGGTGGTAGAGACCTCTGCTGTGCTGGAATGTGAGTTCATGTATGTCTAAAAAATTTGTTTAAAAAAGTTGTCTAAAAAATGCATGTTTGTAGAGAACCTGAGTTTGGTTCCAAGCACCCACATAGGTAAGGTGGCGCATAACTTCCAGCAATCCTAACTTCTGAAGATCTGATGCCTTCAGCCTCTGTGGGGACCTGCACACAAGTGCACATAACCACACACTGACACATAACTTAAAAAAAAAAATCTTAAAGAGGTTTTTGAGGGTTTTTTTTCTGCCACAGTTAATGTTTTCTAAAGTAATATTTGTGAACATCATTGAATAGATAATTTATCAAAATTTTGAATTATCTCCACAATAATTCTCTGTGTGTATTCATACATATGAGGTACACAATGTGGGTGGGTGAATGGGAGTGTGCATGCATGGGGAAGTTGTGGATGGGTGCATGTGTGTTTGTGGGTGCAGGTGTATGTACATATATGTCAAAGTTGTGGGTAGGGGCATAAATGTGAGGGGGTACACGTGTGTGGATGTACATGTGTAGGTGGGTACATGCGTGTGTACATGTAGAAGTCGTGAGTAGTAAATCTGAGAGGCTTGAGGCATGAGAGGCATGATCTGCCTATCATGAATTGAATTCCCTCAATTTTGGAATGCCATCCTGACTTGAGACTTTATATTTACATGAAAGAAAAAAAAACATTTGAATGGCCTCTGATGTTACTTCCTATTGCAGACTCTAACACACGTCTAGGCAATGGGTAATATGCCCTGAGATAGTTTGTCTATTCCGGAAGTCAAGAATGGCTATCATGGTTCTAAGGCCTGGACAGTAAACCCATTAATGGGGTTACATATGAATCGGGTGGACTGGTGGGGCAGGAATGTGTGGTGTCATGGCAGGTATGACTTTAATATTGTGATGTATCTACAGCTCATCCATGCCCCCTAGATCCATGCCAGGTTAAGGTCTAGAATGACACTAATACAGAAGGAAACTGCAGAACTTCTTGTGCCCAACTGTAACCAAGAGATGTGACTACTGGATGCTTCCTGTCTGGCTTTTTTTTTTAAAGATTTTTTTAAAAATTGTGTATGAGTGTTCTGCCTGAATGTATATCCATGTGTCCTGTGTGTCCCTGGTGCCCACAGAGGTCAAAAGAGGGTACCGATGCCTTGGAACTTGAATTATGGAAAAGCCAAACTCCTCTGTAAGAACAAGGGCTCTTAATCAGCTCCTTGCGTGTGACTTATCAAGGGAGTACCTTCTTCCAGGCCCTGATGAAAGGTCTCTTGCCTGGCCTTTCTGAACGTTTGGTGGAGACTCTGAATTGGGGGGTTTGGAAGGTTGCTGATCACCCTTCATGTGACTGTTCATCTCTTGACTCTACTATGCTGTGCATGACTGCCAGCCTCCTGAGGGAGGTCCTGCAGTGCCTGGAAGTCAGTCTCTAAGTGGCTCTGACTTCCCCGCTTCCTACAGACACATCTCACCCATATGCATGCACACACAGGAATTATCCCTCTGGTAGGCTCGGAAGCCCGACAGTCCCTCCCAAGAGGTTCTCAAAAGTAAAACAGGCTATCCTGTTACCAAGAACTCTGGTCTAGAAAGTGAGGGGGACAATGTTTCTCAGCATTTGGGGTGTTTACAGGGTTCAGCTGATGGCACCAGCATCCAAAAATAAATAAATAAACTGTCCAGAGCCCCAGGAATTATTCTGTGAATAGAACTGGCCATACACAAGCATCTTTCTTCATCATGTGGTCCACTCTTGCTTCCTGTGGACTCAGACATGGCTACTTGAACTCTTCTCCACAATATACACATTTGGCTTAGAAGGTGGATGCAAATTATGTTCAGTACAGAAATCTTTTTTTTCTTCTTTCCAGGCAGGGTCTTACTTTGTAGCCCAGTCTGGCCCTAACTGCTGCAGACATCCAACACTACATCTGGCTCCTGAAGTCTTATTTCTTATAGTAACAGTGGAGTCAGATCTAATCGGTTTGATGTATTTGGACATTTCCACTTTGGAGCTGTTGTGCTACAGAGGAGTTAAGTGGAGTCTCGGAGGAGATTCAGGCCTAGGGTAGGTTCTAGGGTTGCTTTTATTTTTTAATTATTTTATGTACATGAGTACACTGTAGCTATCCTCAGACACCAGAAGAGGGCATCAGATCCCATTACAGATAGTTGTGAGCCACCATGTGGTTGCTGGGAATTAAACTTAGGACCTCTGGAAGAGCAGCCAGTGCTCCTCCAGTTAGAGCAGTCAGGATGACAGCATAAGCAGCAAGTGAGTCAATCAGCACAAGAAAGTGGCCCCTCTGCCAGACATTGCCTGTTTAATGTTTCCACATCAAATTTTCCATCGCAAAGTGCAAAGATGGTTTTGTCAGTTGGTTGTGGAGCAGCTCACAAGTATCAACTAGAAGCCTAGAGAATGTCCACTCCAGCTACTGCCAACAGCTGGTGGTGATCACCTCCCAGTCACGTGATCCTCTTTCAGGCAATGCTGGCTGTGTCCATACCTTCTGCTTTAGTGACTTGGGAGCCTGGGGGGGAATGCCCCCAATCCCTGACCACAGCCTTTTCAATTCTGGCAGTGCAGCACCTATCCACCTGCTGCAAGGCTCTGGCCTGAGATGTATACCCAACACCTTGTGTAGTATGCTACTGCTGACCTCCACACAACCTGTAGCATCCCTTCTCTGTCTACCCACCTGCTCCCAGAATGATGACCCCTCAAAAGGAAACGCTAAAGGTGTCCTGCTGTGTGATTCTGGATCTTTCATAGTTTCTGAAGAGCTTCACATTATAGTGATTGTCAGTACCATATACCTACAGGCAGTCCCTGGGTCACTAGGGAAGCAAGCCATTCTCTACCATCATCTTTATGTCCTACAGGATATCTGATGTAGATGGAAGACTGACCTGGCTTTTAGGTCCAGAATGTTTTTTCCGGAACTGGGGATTGAGTCCAGGGCCTTGCACACGTTGAGCACATGCTTAACAACTGAGCTATACCCTAGCTTCAGGTCCTAATATTCTTTTAATACAAATGTATATGACTTTGAAGACCTGTTATCTGCTGGGCAGTTGAAGGCTTAGAGGGTATTCTCTGGAGGGTGGAAACTGTTGAGATTCTAAGTGCAGTGGGAAGCCTTTAGTGGGTGTGTCCCAGTTGGCCTGCAGCTGTGTGGGGGAGGCATTTGTTTAGAATAACTGGAAATAGAGGAGGAATGAGGCAGGCAGTAGGAGGAAAAAGCCTCAGAAGCCTTCCATGAGGTGTGGCTGAGAACCGTCCTAAAGCCTAGTCTGTGGTCAGTGTTCAGAACACCTTTGCCTGGGATTTCAAGGTCAATGACCACCTTCACTGACCTTTTCACCTGTGTAACAGTTCTCTTACCAGCCCAGTTCTGCTCCAAGAGATTCATTTTTAAAACTTGACTGCCTTAAAGTTTTACTATCTTTGCATTTTGTTACCGATTGATCCTTAATCTTTACATCTTTACTAGACTAGAACACAACCTTGTGAGCACTTCTATCACCACACACACACACACACACGGAGGGAAGGAGAGAGGAGAGGAGAGGAGAACCACAGACATCCTCATACACACTGCTCACCTGCTCACTTTCCTGACAAGAAAGTTATTTCTGGCAGGTCTGGGGTCACAATCCCCTAGGGATTTCTCTTCCCCAGCAAGTAGGAAGTCCCAGTGGTAAGCCTCTTGCTGCTGGAAGGTCCCTGGCCCTGCCTCCCGGGACATCAGTGGGGCGGGGACTCAATTCCGGGGGCAACACGTCCTGGGAGAGCTAGACGGAAGCACTGGGACTGACACGTGGACTTGGGCGGTGCTGCCCTGTGGGTTGTCCTAGGTCTGAGGTGGGAGGGCACGATACACAACGGCGCCCATGCCATCCCAGCGCTCTAGCCTGATGCAGCCAGTCCCAGCAGAGACCCGCAAGACCCCTTCTGCGGCAGCAGAGGATACACGGTGGTCCAGGTGAATTGGGGTTGGGTGAGGCCGGGGCAACGAGGACTTTTACGTTTAGAAAGGGAGTTGAGGTGTTACTTCGTAGGACCCGAGTTCAGGGAACAACAGACTCTAGCGGCTGCCTCCCAGCCTTTCTGCAGCCTGCCACCTTTACTCCTCCTGGGACTCCCATGCCCCTCCCTGGGCAGCGCTAGCCACCAAGTAGAGGGAGGACCCAGTAAAGGGGCCCCCTTCTCCCATTTCCAATCAAATGCCAAAATCAGGTAAATGGCTCCTTTGCCCTGTTCCCTGCCAGTGATTCTGAGGTCTGGGAGGCAGGACAGTGTCTGTGAGGCTTAGTGGGAGCCCTGGGCTGGACAGATGCTCACAGCATAGGGATCTATGCACCAGCTCTAAGTCACAAAGGCAGGTCCTGAGTTCACAAGTCTTGTAAACTAGTGAGGAAACAGCCCTTACCCACTTCATTCATATTCCATTCCCACTGTCTCCACCGCTCTCCAGGCAAGCATCCCCACAGAAGCCAGGAGCAAAGGTGTCATCTGGCTATGGGACCACTGTGAGAGGATTCAAATGGGGGCCTAAAAGAGCTCACACCCTGCTCTGGTTCCTGCAGTCTTCAGGTGGAGGTACTAGCCCAGAGTCAAGCCTTGGTACCTCCCAGTCACCTGGGGCAAGAGTCCTGGATCTACTGGCAGGAAGTGTAGAGAGGGCCTTAAGATAGCACCACCACTGAACCTAGACCAGATGGAGGAACAGCACCAGATCATAGTGCCCCACCCACCCACCCACCACAATTACAGTAGGGTCAGACTCTGCCCGAGAAGGAGCACTGTGTGCCTGCCCTCACTAGCTCACTTTCTCTCTCTGGCTTAATACCTCCCTCCCTACCCCATGTTTATCCCAAGGCCTGTGCTTCACCTGGCCCCTGGAGGCACCACCCAGGGCTTTTTTAGAACTATGAACTGTTCTGCCAATTTTGCTGTAGGTTACAATTTAATGGCTCTGCCTGTTGTGTTCCCCCAGCCCCACCCCCGTCTTTACTCTTTCTCCTGTGTAGTATCTCCAGTTGCCCTTGTCAGAAGTGGTGGCTAAGAATTCTGGGGAATTTTGCAGGGTCAAGGCCATTCTCCACTCATATGGGAGTAATAGTAACACTAATAAGTGTTATTAGGAGCAGTGCACCTGAGTTCAGGGAACACCAGATTCTAGGGGCCCACCACCCACCATCACCTTGTGTTTGGGAAGCAGTGTTCTCCTCAACAAATCTCAGAGTGTGGGGTGGTTGGTGGAGGCTGAGTTAGGGAAATACGGTAGGTAACAGAGTATACTCTGGACCCCGGGCCATGGTAGCCAGCACACTTCCCCTCTGAACCAAGGGCCACGTGATCACCTGTTTGCTCAGCCCCGGACACTCTGCACAGGCCATCTAACAGGAAGCCAAAGCTGCACAAGTCTGTGAGGAAGTACAATTGCTGAGACATCCAGCCTGAGCTCTGGCTCTGGGTGGGCAAGTGGAGCTATTCAGGCAGTCCTGGCCCAAGCTCCTGATCCTAAAGACCTTTCATCAAGATGGGGGCTCTTGGACCTGGGGTTCTAACCGTCAGGCAGGCAGGCCCTTAGGTGCACCTAGGGAAGAGTGGCATGCTAGAGAACACTGTGGTTCTCTGCTGCTTTAGTCACATAAAGGAATAAAAGCTCCTTACGGCAGACACCTTTGGATTGAGTGGCTTGTAGTGGGCCTGCTGTGACTCTTGTAGGTGAAGCAAGGCAGCTGCACTGTTCTCACCTAAGGGCAGGCTCTGCAGGTAGGGCAGCACTTCAGAGCAGCCAGGGTGACCCTTGAGGACAGCTTGAACGCTTGACAGGCACCCAGTGTTCCCAGTAGTCCAATGGCAATGTTGGCTCAGGACAAATGCCCTAACAAGAAATGAAAGCAGAATGGGGGAGGGGATGGGGAAAGGTTCATTGTGTGCTGGGAAGAGTTCTGTCAAACCAAGGAGATGGGTGGGGGGACTCCAGCTAATGGGGAGAAAACCCTACTTGAACCAACTGCCGGCAGTTTCCCCCACTAATAGCTTCAGACTCACTTTATCCAGGAGGAGTCTTGCCAGATATGATCCTTCCCTGCCTGCTAGCCTACCCATGACTGTCATCTCCTAATAGGATCTTGGGATCTCAGCCTGAGAGTAGCTCGAGCTCTGTCTGAGTCTTCCCCTCTACCAGCAGGGAACTTGTTGACATCATACTGGGTAAGCTCACAGCTCGCTGCCCTCCCCAGTGCCTGGGGTCCCCAGATAGGTGTCAGAGGGCTCGGCCCTTCTTGGACCCACTCAAGAGATTCCCTCCTGACTCTGGAGTTCAGAGGTTCCTTGCCACACAGTGGAATTAGGTTGGCCATTACCAGAGCAGACCTCAGAGCTTTGCCATCTCCCCTGATCTGACTGGAAGGTGCTTGGCACCATAATCTGGAGACTGCTACTGGCCATCAGGACCCCACACAGGGGGTAATTGCCCCTCCCCCAGGAGTCCACCTCACCTGTCTCATTGTTACCCTCCTCCGTCCTGACCACTGCCCTTTGAGGTTCATGCTTCTTTATTCCCGTGCTAGACACAGGTACCTTGACTCTCCTGAAGAGCTGCCCCACCTGCAGAGCCTACCCCTAGGTGAGGATAGCGCAGCTGCCTTTCTTCACCTGACTTGGAGGCACAGCAGGCACACAGAAGCAACACCAACTCACCCAATAAAAGCAAGCCACTCAATCCAAAGGTGTCTGCAATAAGGAGCTTTTATTCCTTTATATGACTAAAGCAGCAGAGAGTCACAGTGTTCAAGAGGGACCCACCCAGCATGCCACTCTTCCCTAGGTGCACCTGTGATTGCTCAGCCGTGTTAGCTGTCTGGAGAAGACCAGTTAGAAACAGGAAGCCCATTTGAGCTCCTGGTTTGTGGCTCAAAGTCTTCTCTATGCCACTTTGTTTTGGCTTAGCTGCTCTTTCTGCCTCCTGGCCCTCACCTTTGACTCTGCTCCCATTTGCCTGTGACTCTGTCCAGCTCTGTGGAGTTCTGGACCCAGCCCAGCTACAGCCTTGGGTCCCCCAAGCCTTATATCCCAGCTGACTATCTGGCTAGTTTGCCTCTTCCCTGCTTAATCTGTGCCTATGTAAAGGGGGAGGCCAATATCACCTGCCCACTTCCATAGGATTTCTGTCTAGTCATACTACCCTTCTGCCTGCTCCCTCCCAGAGAGGACATCCTCACTCAAACCTTCCCTCCTTCTCCTAGCTGAGACCTGTATTAAACACTCGCCTCTCCAGAAGCCCCCATCTATATGACTATATAATATAATAACAACCCATTTATGTTAAGAATCTGAACTGTAGGTTTCTTGTAGAATCAAAGTGGCACATGAGGATAGTTATACAAAATACCTAAACACCATTGCTCCTCTATATGGATGGTCTGCTCACCACCATCTGTAAATCAACGTGGACATTCTGGTGGCTGATGGCCAGTTGGCCAGTGCTATGTATAATATCCATGTTGATGTTTGTAGTACAGGGTGTCTACGAGAAGGATCTAATGAGCCAAGAGCCATTCTCCACAAAATCAGACAAAAAATCAGGCCAGGATTGCCTACCATACTACATTAGGCACTCAAACAATGAGCTTTTACAAAAGAGAATCTGCTTGTCAAATGACCATACATAGAGACAAGAGAACAAGTTTCAAATATACCTCCCACTAGAGATATAGCTCAATGGCCAACTGAGTACTTCCCTAGCAAGAGTGAAGTCTTAGTGGAGAGAGAGAGAGGGAGAGAGAGAGAGAGAGAGAGAGAGAGAGAGAGAGAGAGAGAGAGAGAAGAAGGAGGAGGAGGAGGAGGAGGAGGAGAAAAGAAAACTCTCTTTCCCTAGTAAAGGGCTAGGATGTTTACAGGCTCAGGCGAAGGAAGTAATGTAGACCTTAGGTCTAAGCATTTGTGATCAAACTCACTAATAATATCCAGACCTTCCTGTCAGTCATCACTGTCTTTCCTAAAATTGCTGACTCCCAAATTCATTGAAAAGGAAGAGCCAGGGCAGATGAGGCTGGTCCATCTGGAAGGCATACCAGATTTCCTGTTTCACTGTTGATCCCTGCTGTCAGCAAAACTCTCTAGGTGAATGTTAATTCAAAACTTGAATGTTTAAGAAGTTTGCAACATATGTCTTTAATCCCAGCACTCAGGAGGTAGAGGCAGGAGGATTCCTGTGAGTTTGAGGCCAGCCTGGTCTACACAGTGAGCTCCAGAACAACAAGGACAAAATAGAGAGACCTGTCTCAAACAAGAGGAGGAGGAGGAGGAGGAGGAGGAGGAGGAGGAGGAGGAGGAGGAGGAGGAG
>JADRCD010164857.1:0-18389 GCA_019843815.1 Montemys delectorum | reverse complement strand
AAGGAAGGAAGGAAGGAAGAAAGAAAGAAAGAGATATACTCCCTTCACGGGTTTACCCAGAGCAACCTTAGGTTTACACCAATTCCAGATTTATAACCAAGAATAGCCATTATGGCGAGTAAAGCAGAAAAATGAGAAAAAGGAAATTGGGACTGAGCGCTACAAGTATTCATTCAGACACAAAGAATGGTTAATTCGTTTCTTGTGTTTTTGAGACATGTATTCCATATGTAATTGTGGTGGTTTGAGTGAGAGTGGTCCCATAGGCTCATCATGGATTTTAATGCTCAGTCACCAAGGAGTGGAAGTGTTTGGGGATTGGAAGGATTGGGAGGTGTGGCCTTGTTGGAAGAAGTGTATCACTGAGGGTGGGCTTTGGGAGTTAAAAGCCCATTCCAGTCCCAGCATCTCTCCGTCTGTTGCCTATGGATCAGGTATACAGCTATCAGCTACTTCTCCAGTACTATGCTTGTCTGCTTTCTGCCACGATGATCATGGGCTAACCCTCTAAAGCTATAAGCAAGCTCCAAGTTAAATGCTTTCTTTTTATGAGAGTTGTCTTGGTCATGGTGTCTCTTAACAGAAACAGAATAGTCATTAAGGACTCTTGCCTCAGCTTCCGGAGTACATAAGTTCCCAGCTTCCACCTGTTAATTCAAAGAAAAAATTGTAAACTGGCGGGGAAAGAGCCTTACAGAGAATTCCAGACGATTCCATGGGAAAACTCCACGGAAAAAACTAAAGTATAATCCGCAGGTTTGGTGGGATTTCGTCTGCCGGTGGGCTAGAAAACAAAGCCAATGAGGAATCTAGGAAATGCTACTCAGGCTCGGGGTGCCTGTGCAGCCTCTTTAGCTACTCTGAGTGGGCTTCTGCTTCTAGGAATCCTGGGAGTTGTAGTTCTGGAGGACGTTTCCGGGCATTTCTCCTTTAGAGATTGGAGTCCTGCGACTGCCTTTCTGCAAGGGAGATGCGTGGGTCAGGGTGTATTTGAGGACCTTATGACCTCTCTTGACTTGCCTGACTTGGTTACGGGATGAGAGAGGACCCCTTCCGGGTAACCGAACTGAACCAGTCTTGCTGATGTTGCGGGACACTGGCGGCTGCTGCCTTCTGATTTGGGGGAAAGTTTAGCAATTCTCTGGGCTCGGCCAGAGTAAGACCTGGACTTGCCAGCATTTGCGGGAACTCCTCGGATCCGTGATACCAAGCCCACTTTCTCTCACCTTTCTCACGCTCTGCCTCTGAGTAAGAATCTTTCTGTGCCTTAGTTTCCCCTCGTGCAAAAGGGACTATTAGGAGTACCTATAATATATATTTGGTTTTAGAGTCAATTGTAGAGTACAAGTAAAATGCATGCGTGCACATATACATATATATGTATATATATTTAGAAATCTATAACATATGTGTAATATATACATTGCATGTTATATATGCAATATATTACATATTATGTAACATAATATATAATATATATGTAATATCTAATATATTTTGAGTACTGTTTACCTACGCGTGTTTGTATGTGTTATTTTGGTATTCTTGAGTCCACATTTACCATTTTCGTTTGTGTACTTCTTGGTACATGCTGTGTTCATGTGGCTATAGATGTTTGCCACCCTTTATGTGGGCATAACTCTTTGTGTCTGAGTGTATTGTGGCATTTTCTTTAAAATTCCCTCTCTCTCTCTCTCTCTCTCTCTCTCTCTCTCTCTCTCTCCCTACCTTCCTACCTACCTACCTATCTGAGACTGGGTCTTAGTCTGTTGCTCTGGCTGCTCTGCTCTAGAACCCACTAGGATCTTCCTGCAGTTCCCCACCTCAGAACTGGGATTTCCGTGTTTACCACCACAACCTTGATTTTTCTGACTCTTTCTGATTGTTTAATAACTTTTTAATTTTTGAAAGGCCTTTTTAAAAAAATTATGGTTATGTACATATATACCCACACCTACCCATGCACAGACACACACACATACATACACACATACACACACACACATACACACACACACACACACACACACACACATGCCTGTCAGTGAACAGCAAGTGTCCATGGAGGCCACAGTGTTGGAGCCTTTGCAGCTGGCGTTGCAGCTGCTTGTGAGCTACCCAGTGTGGGTGCCAGGAACAAAGGCACGCCTTTGCCAGAGCAGTATGCACACTTAACTTAAGGGCACCATGTCTCCAGCCCTTCTCTGACCCACTTCATTTTTTCATTTTTAGATTTATGGGTGGCAATGTTTTACTCGCATGTATGTCTGGGTATTGAAGAGTTCAGAAGAAGGCATGCGATCCCCTGGAACTGGAGTTAGGGGTAATTGTGAGCTGCCCTGTGGGTGCTGGGAACTGGACCTTGGCCCTCTGCAGCAACGTGTTCTTATCTGCTAAGCCAGCTCTGTAGCCGCTGACCTGTTTTAAGTCCCAGGAATTATCACAGTATTCATAGTGGAGTTTTAAAATTTTGTTTTTCACTACGGAAATGTCCAAACAGTCTAAAGTAGAGTAAAATGAACTCCTATGTGACAGGCACTCTGTTCCTCTGTCTCTTTTTTTGTGTAGTGTGAGTGTGTGTATGTGAGTCTATAGTGTGTGTGTGAGTGCGTGATGTGAGATGTGTAATGTGTGTGAGATGTGTGTAAATGTGGCTGAGTGCGTATGTAGGGGTGATGGATGTGTGTGTGAATGTGTATGTGTGTGCACATGTAGGGGTGGTACATGTGTGTGTATAGGGGAGGTGCATGTGTGTGGAGACCACCCTCTATCTTCTGAGATAGGCTCACTGAACATGGTGCTCTCCCATTTTGTAAGACTAGCTGGTCATCGAGCTTCAGGGAGCCTCCTGTTCAGGATATTTCACCAGTAGGACTTCAAATTAATTGAGTCTATATATGAAGCCCAAGAGAGGAGCTTTTTTGTTCATTTGTTAGGGCTATCATTCAAAAGCACCACAGAGCAGATGGTTTAATAATCTTTGTGTGTGTGTGTGTGTGTGTGTGTGTGTGTGTGTGTCTGTGTCTGTGTGTTTAGCCCAGGAAGGCCTCAAACTCTTTTTGTAGTCCAGCCTACCCTATATAGTAAGACCCAGTCTCAAAACAAAGCAAAACATGTAGTTAGAAAAATGATTGGCTTCCTTCACTTTTCTGGAATTTTACCTGTTAATAAGATAGACTCATTTCTTTGAATTTATTCATTTTTATTTTCTCCTGTTAGGTCGCAGGGACCTCTGTTTCATGGCCCCCATTTTGTTCTTCTCAGAGTGATCAACAGTGGACCTGCAAGGAGGACTTATCCAATGATTAAGTGTGATTCGTGTTCCCAGTGTGAGTCAAAAGGCCAGAACATGGTGTGATGGCTTGGGTTAGACCACAAAACAGGGATGAAATATGTTCCCTGTCTTACTTATATTTGGCAAGCTGTAGAGTCCGTCAACATTATTCAAAGATTGATGTACAGTTATTGTGGTTTGAATAGGTTTAGCCCCCACAAATTCATATGTTTGAATGCTTAGCAATAGGGAGTGGCACAGTTAGGAGATGTAGCTTTATTGCAGGAGGTGTGGCCTTGTTGGAGGAAGTACTGTGTGGGTGGGCTTTGAGGTCTCCTAGTGCTCAGGCCTGTCCAGTGTGAACTCAGTCTCCTCCTGGCTGCCTTCCGATTAAGATGTAGAACTCACTTTATCTCTGTAACTCCTTCCATGAGTATTTTGTTACCCCTTCTAAGAAGACACAAAGCATCCACACTTTGGTCTTCCTTCTGCTTGAGTTTCTTGTGGTTTGTGGGTTGTATTTTGGGTATTCTGAGCTTCTGGGCTACTATCCACTTATCACTGAGTGCATACCGTGTGTGTTCTTTTGTGACTGGGTTACCTCACTCAGGATATTTTCTAGTTCCATCCATTTACCTATGAATTTCATGAATTCATTGTTTTTGATAGCTGAGTAGTACTCCATTGTGTAAATGTACAGAGACAAAGTGTGGAGCAGAGACTCCTGAATGGAAAGGCCATCCAGAGACTGCCCCACCTGGGGATCCATTCCATATACAGTCACCAAGCCCAGCTTGGTGGATGCCAACAAATGCTTGCTGACAGGAGCCTGTTATAGCTGTCTCCTAAGAGGCTCTGCCAGTGCCTGACAACAGAGGTGGAGGTTCACAGCCATCCATTGGACTGAGCATAGGGTCCCCAATGGAAGAGCTAGAAAAAGGACCCAAGGAGCTGAAGGGTTTGCAGCCCCATAGGAGAATAAACAATATGAACTAACCAGTACCCCCAGAGCTCCCAGGGACTAAACTACCAACCAAAGAGTACACATAGTAGGACTCATGGCCCCAGCTGTATATGTAGCAAAGGATGGCCTTGTTGGTCATCAATGGGAGGAGAGGCCCTTGGTCCTGTGAAGGCTCTATGCCCCAGTGTAGGGGAACGCCAGGGCCAGGAAGCGGGAGAGGGTGGTTTGGTGAGTTGGGGGAGAGGATGGGGGGTTTCGGAAGGGATACAAGGAAAGGGGATAACATTTGAAATGTAAATAAAGAAAATATCAGAGAAGGAAAAAAAAAGATGTAGAACTCTTGGCTCCTCCAGCATCAAGTCTGCCTGCACATTGCCCACCATGATGATAATGGACCGAATCTCTGAAACTGCAAGCCAGCCCCAATTAAATGTGGTCATTTATGAGAGTTGTTATGGTCATGGTGGCTCTTCACAGCAATAAAACCCTAACTAAGATAGTTATGATCTTGAACAGGTGAGAGTTAAGTGGGAATGGCTTGTGGCTTCTGAAACCTCAGCACCCTTTCCCAGCAATACACTTCCCCCAGCCAGCCTCGCCTCCTAATACACGAGGTTTCTGGGGCCGTGCCATTCAAACTGCCCCCAGCAGTGAGGGTCTTGTGTCCGAGCCATCTCTCCAGCTCCCTCACAGTTCTTTCTTCTAAACCACCGGCTCCTGTCCCCTGATCTGAGCTAGTCCTGTATGTGTGAGACCATGACTCCTGTTTGTCTCTTTTTGTCTCGAAAAGCTTGTGGTGTGAGAGCTGGGCTTAAGGATCCCACCTGCCTCCACCTCACTTGCCCATGGGTGCGACACCTGCCATCTTTCTTTTTTGAGAACTCCCTAAAGTACCTGAAGGGTGTTTTGTACCTTTATACCTAAAATACCTAGACGTACATGTGTCCATTAGTGCCCATCCCAGGGCTGGGAATGGCATTCTGTCTCTGCGATGCACGCAGTGGTAGACGGGTTGCCATCATAATCACACAACTGGCCAGACAATAGTTTCTTCCCAGGTGTGTGTCTGCGTGTTTGTTTACATGCTACTCAGGGCCCCTTTGTGAGTCATTTTATTATTATTATTATTATTATTATTATTATTATTATTATTATTAGTGTATGACTTTTGCCTGCATGCATGTATGTGCACCATATATGTACAGTGCCCAAGGAAGTCAGAAGGGGCCATCAAATCCCCTTGGACTGGAGTTCCAGACATTTGTGAGTCTGTATGAGGTTACTGAGGCCCTAACCTAAGAGTAGCCAGTGCTCTTAACTCCTGAGCCATCTCTTTGGCTCCAAGCAATACAGTCTATGGATTATATTTTACTAACAGAAAACCACAGTTGCGTGTACGTACTATTTATTTATTTATGTGGCTTTTCCTGCAGGGTTTCTCTGTGTAGCTCTGGCTATCCTGGATCTTACTCTGTAGACTCAGATATCCCCCTGTCTCTGCCTTCCAGGTGCTGGGCTTAAAGGTGTGTGCCTCCACCACCCAGTTTGTGTGTACATAATGGTTTTTTTGTTTGTTTTTTTTTTGTTTTTGTTTTTTGTTTTTGTTTTTGTTTTTTGAGACAGGGTTTCTCTGTGTAGCCCTGGCTGTCCTGGAACTCACTCTGTAGACCAGGCTGGCCTCGAACTCAGAAATCCACCTGCCTCTGCCTCCCAAGTGCTGGGATTAAAGGCGTGCGCCACCACTGCCCAGCTATGTACATACTCTTAAGTGTTATATAGCAAGCTTATATACAATTAGAATTGGCATTCAAAATGGATGCTGTGACACTTCAATTAAATTTTGCACTTTGAGTATTGACTATGTTTTATGCACCTGTTCTCCTTGAAAACCAAAAGAGTCCATGACAGAATTAGAGCTAGAGAAACACTTGACTTTTCAGTGTTATTTATAGGCGTGTAGTTAGAATGACCGAGGGGAGAATGGAATTCAGGCATCAGCAGTGAGTTCTGTGTGCAGAGCAAACATGCCTAGTGCTCCTCTGATGGAAACCACGTATGAGAGATGGCTCAGTGGTTAAGGGCTCTGCCACTCTGCCAGGTGTCCTGAGCTCAATTCTCAGCACCCACACGGTGGCTCACAACTGTCTCTAACTGCAGTTCCATGGGTTCTGTTGTCCTCTTCTGGTGCGAGATGTATATGCAGACAAAACACCCCTATGCATAAAGTACATAAATGAATACCCCTCCCAAGAGGACCCTGACTGTTACCTGCTTTGTAGCCGTTGAGGGATGGGGTACGGTGAGAGTTTTTTTTCAGGCATTTTTCTTGCAGAATGAAATTTTTAGAACAATCTGTGATGTTAATTCTCTCATTGTTTTTTAAATTTCATTTATATGTAACTACACTGTAGCTGCTGTCTTCAGACACACCAGAAGAGAGCATCAGATCCCATTACTGATGGTTATGAGCCACCATGTGGTTGCTGGGATTTGAACTCAGGACCTCTGGAAGAGCAGTCAGTGCTCTTAACCGTTGAGCCATCTCTCCAGCCCAATTCTCTCATTGTTAAATAGCTTCATTTTATGGATGAGAGGATCGAGGTATGATGCTTGGAGGCCCAGGCAGGGAAGATCAAAAGTTCAAAGCCAACCTAGGTTACATATCAAGTTATAGGCCAGCCTGGGCTAAATGATGAAACCCTGTTCCAAAAACCAAAATGTACTCACAGAATATAAAGACAGAACTGATGCACAGAGGTACTAATCTTGTTCAGGGTTTCCCAGGTGCTGAGCCATGATGTCCGTCCCAGCCCAAGTGCAGACGGTATTCTCCTCACCTGGGTCCTTCCTACGCTGTCTCTGCTGTCCCTGGAACAGAACTGTAGTCCCGAGACTCATAGGAGACCGTGTGTTGTGAATGCTCTGTGTGTGGTTGGCATGGGGTGTTATTTACAGGGTCCTGAGTAGACTGGGTGAGATATGACCACAATCCAGCGCACTCTTGCCATCAAGCCACACTGAGGAGCGGACACCTTGGCTAATGCTGTTCACATATGCAACCATGGGGACTGGCAACCCCACTGAGCAAATTCTCACCAGCTATCTTCTCTCCCTCATTATGTCTTCGCAAGACTCAGCAGTTCCCCAGGAAGACAGAAGGATGACCAGCAGCAAGGCGAGTTGAGCTTTTTCATTTGCTTTTGGCTTGGCTTTGCTTTGTTTTGAGACAGGGTCTCTCTAGGTAGCCCTGGCTGTCCTCTGTGTAGACCAAGATAACTTTGAGCTCACAGGCATCTCACTAGGGAACAATGTCTCCCTAGTGCTGGGATTGGAGGCATGCACTAAGACACCTGGCCAAGTTGAGCTTTTTCAATTTGGTTTCAAAGTGTTGTCTAATTACTCAAGGATTCTGACATCTTGTTTCTTTCTCTGAGAAACAATCAAGGGGAACAGTAAGCCTTTGAGAACCAGTCGTGCCGAGCTGGAGAGGCTGCTCTCACCAAGGCCCTAGGTTTAGTTTAGTTCCTACTGCCCACAGCCACCTGTAACTCCAGATCCTGAGGATCTGCTGCCCTCTTCTGGCCTGTGCACCTGGTAGAGACATACATACAGGCGAAATCTCATGCACATAAAACAATCATTATTATTATTATTTTTTTAAAAAAAAAACAAGAACCTGTTGCTAGAGGCACATTACTTTTATTTTGATATAGATTAATTTCTTTTTATTGCTAAAAATTACATTAAGGGACTGGAGAGATGGCTCAGCAGTTAATAGTGTTACTGTTCTTACAAAGGACCTGGTTTGGTTCCGGCACCCACATGATGACAATATCCGTGGCTGCAGTTCCAGGGCATCCATCACTCTTCTGCCCCTCGTGGGCACCAAGTGTGCATGCGGTGCATAAGTATACATACAAGCAAACACTCATATACCCAAAATAAAAATAGATAAATCCAACCATCACCTTGAAATTAGATAAATGAACATAGGAGGGAAAAGTGAGTAATGTTGAAACTGCTCACATTTTCTATATTTTGTTTATAAAACATTGTTTCCTTATCTGTTTTTCTCATGGCATAATGTTGGATTTGTAATAATAGTATAGATAAAACTTTTAAATTACATCTTTTCAAATGATATTTATATTATTTGAAATACACACTTTAATTCTGTATTCCAGTGCTGGAGATCAAATTCAGAGCCTTTCTTGTGGTAGGCAGGTGCTCTATCACATGCCCCCAGCCCCTCACTGGGGGATTGTAGGCAGGGGCTCTACCACTGAGCCACGCCCCCAGCCCCTCACTGAGGGATTCTAGGCAGGGACTCTACATTGAGCCACGCCCCCAGCCCCTTACTGGGGGATTCTAGGCAGGGGCTCTACCACTGAGCCATGCCCCCAGCCCCTCACTGGGGGATTCTAGGCAGGGGCTCTACCATTGAGCCACGCCCCCAGCCCCTTACTGGGGGATTCTAGGCAGGGGCTCTACACTGAGCCATGCCCCCAGCCCCTCACTGGGGGATTCTAGGCAGGGGCTCTACCACTGAGCTACATCCCAAGTCCTGATTTTTTTTTTTTTAATTTAACAGACAGAGTCTTACTGTGTAGTTAAGTCTGGTCATAAAGCCTCAGTTCTCCTGCCTGAACTTCAGTGCTGAGATTTCAAACATGTACTGTCATAACTGGCTTTACCCTATGGCTTTAATGACATCATGTTCCCATAAATCGACATGATCTGTGATGGAAGAAATACATTCAACAAACGTCTTTTCTCTACTCACAGATATTTAAATAGTTTAGCAATTTTGATGTGTTAAGGAATATTATAGTAATAGTTATATTAATATTTTCCTCAGAAGAAACTCAAGGAAGTTTTGCTATTGTTCCTATTGTCTAGACATACTAAATGTGTTTTTAAAAATGATTTGTTTGTATGAGCATTCTGCTTGCATATAAGTCTGTGCTCCATGTGTGTGCCTGATACCCACAGGGGCCAAAATTGGATCCCAGGAAGTGGAGTTGTAAGCTGCCAGGTTGGTGCTGGAATTTGAAACTGGGTCCTCTGGAAGAGCAGCCAGTGTTCTTAATCACTGAGCCATCTCTTCAGCCCCTAAAACATGCTTTTGATAGGCGCTACTTTGGCTGCTCTGTATGGGGAGTATTTTATTCAATATGTTCTAATTAATCATAGAGACAGCCATTTTCACCTAAGACAGCTAGGATTTTCTTTCTTGGAGTGATACCCTGGGTGTGCTTACTAACCAATTTACATGTTTCATTCACTCTGTGAATGTGTGGTTTTGGCAGAGTAATGTATTTGATTTTAAAGGTCGAGTCATAAAGGTGATTTTCCAGGTTCCTCCGACCAACGTTGTGAGGCAGCACTGGGTTTAGTGTGTTCAAAAGATAACCAGGAGGCTAGAAGCTCAGACAACTGCTGAAGTCCGCACATGGGACCACACATCCAGGAGCAGTCTCCTGTGACTGTTACACAGTCAGTCAGAGGAGCAGAGAAGAGGATCCTTCACCTGTGAGCTGTGTGGCTGTGTGGCTTGTCATGGTGGGTACAGAGGTACACAGGTACCCCTTCCTAGTTGACTTGAGTGGATCCTCATCTGGGGTGACTATGGTTCATCTGGGGAATCCGAATGGCTCCAGGGTCTGTAGCAGTGACCAGTTTCCAGATGAAAACTTAAAGCAGCCTTCTTGGCCATGATGGTTCTAAAGCATGCTCATTTCACCCCCTAGGCAACATTTGGAAGCAGTTCTGCCCCCATTCCTTGGGGGTTCTATTGGTGTTTATTGGTAGAAGCTGGGGATGATGGTGAACCAGCACCACAGGTTTATTAAAAGTTAAAAAACTGTAATTCTAAGTTAGCACATTTCTGTCAGGCAAATCATCTGCCTAGTGTCTTATTAGTATTGAAGTTTTGTATAGATAAACTCAGTCAATATTTTATCTTCCGTCCTTGCACCTACAGTAAACCAACCATTCCCTTTTATGACTTTAGTTGTCAGATAATGGTTTCACAGCCTAGAAGAATGTTTTCCTTAATCATAAATCTGTACCATGATTGCTTTCTGTCCTAGTGCAAATAGCTTGCGACACATGAAGGATTAGAGAGTCCTAGTTACAGTGCTTCTTAGAGAGGATTTCAAAGTCACTTGTGGCAGGGCAGTAGTGGCGCACGCCTTTGATCCCAGCACTTGGGAGGCAGAGGCAGGTGGATTTCTGAGTTCGAGGCCAGCCTGGTCTACAGAGTGAGTTCCAGGACAGCCAGGGCTACACAGAGAAAAACAAAACTAAACAAAACAAAACAACCAACCCCCCCAAAAAAAACCCCCCAAAACAAAGTCACTTGTGTAAGTTTAGGAATTCTATAGACTCACTACTAGGAGTTAAGAAATCCTTTATTTGTCTAAAAAAGAGTACATCCTCATTGATCTGTAGAAAATCTGCCCAATAGGGTGGGCTAATGTTATATTAATTGTTATATTTAATAATAACAGGCAAGGCATTTCAATAGCAAGAATCAATTCTGAGACCAAGTCTCTTGGAGCCTTGTCTCCAATAGCTCATTCATTGCAGTCATGCAGAAAGCAGTGGGCCATCTCAGGAAAGTCATCTGCTAGGGTTAGCCTCTCCTAGATGGCTTCTGACATGCATGAGGCCCTAGCTTCAATCTTTCACTTCCACTATCAAAAATCAACAACAACAAAAAACCTATGTAATTAGGCAGATGAATTTTCCAGGAATGGTGGGTGGTTCATACCTGTAATCCCAGCACTTGGAAGGCAGGGGCAGAGGTAGGAAAATCAGTACAAGTTCAGGCTTAGCCTGGTCTCCGTAGCAAGTTCCTGACCAAGCAAGGCTAGATAGCAAGATCCTGTCTCAAAAACCAAAACAGAGCAGTAGCAAAAAGTGGATGAATCGTACAGAAACATGGACCCTGGGCTCTTAGCTCAGGAGTTGCTTCCTGCTCATCCTTCCTGCATCTCTCCATCCTTCTTGCAGAAGACCAAGCTTGAAGTTGTGTGTTGGGTGTTGTAGGAGATGGCGACGACGCTCAAGGAAGTGACCGTGGTCTTCAGTGAGGAAGAACTGGGGTTGCTGGACACTGTCCAGAGGAAGCTGTACTGTGAGGTGATGCTGGAGAACTTCAGGAATGTGGTGTCACTAGGTGAGGGCAGACACAGGTGCTCCATGTTAAGTCCATGCAGGGTGGCCCTAGATGTGACTAGAGCTCTGGAAGTAGCTTCTAGTTTTCTAGTCATTATATGCTTCAGAGTTGGACACACTCTTGGCTTCTGGGCATGTCAGTGAGATGACAGGGTACTCACTGTTAAAGGAAGGGAATTGTTCATTCTCCGGTTCAGTGAGACCTTAGGCTGTGGTTTAAATGTCTAACTCCAACATCAGCCAACAGAGCATTCACACGCCCTACCTCTCTCTGAATTCTCCTTGTGCTTTTAGGAGACAGGAATCTAGAGGCAATGGAGTCTCTTGAGGAAGTGGGATTGAGGCACCTGCCACACGAGGAGCTTTCCTGCTCACAAATCTGGCAGCAAGTTACAAGGGAGTTAACCAAGGCTCGGGCCTGCATGGTAAATATTGGAGAAACGGGCTGTCTGCTGAAAGTAGATGATGTGCATTGTGAAGACAAGGAGTTCAGTAAACTCCAGTCAAAATCCAGTTCTTCAAGTTCACCACAGGGAATGCCATGAAGAAGAGGCACATGAGAGAGATCTCAATTGCAGCCGCCATCTTCGTGTTATTACAGGAGAGAAGTCATACAAGTGTGAAAAATATCACAACACCTTCCATTGGTTCTCAAGTCTTCAGTCCCCTCAGGGAGTGTATGATAGACACAGATCGAACAAGTCTGAGTCACTGTTTAAAATTTTCAGTCAGTGGCCACTGTTTCATTATCACCAGAGCATCCCCACTGGAGAAAACTCAAACAGATATGAGGAGTGTGGGAATCCAGGGAAAAACTCATATGGTCAGACAGCTTTGTTAGTGCACACTGCAGAGGAACCCTATAAATGTGAGGAGTGTGGAGCAAGCTTCAGTCAGAGCTCATATCTTCAAGTCCATCAGAGAATCCACACTGGAAAGAAACCATGTAAGTGTGAGGAGTGTGGGAAGGGCTTCAGCTGGTTTTCACAGCTACATGCCCATCATCGAATCCATGCTGGAGAGAAACCATACAAATGTGACACATGTGGCAAGGGCTTTAGTTACAGCTCACACCTTAGCATCCACTGTAGAGTCCACATGGGGGAAAGCCCTATAAGTGCGAGGAGTGTGGGAAAGGCTTCAGCCAGGCCTCAAATCTTCTGGCCCATCAGAGAGGCCACACTGGAGAGAAACCCTACAAATGAAGCACGTGTGGGAAGGCCTTCCGCTGGAGTTCAGATCTTAACTGAAGGCCTTAAGAGTTCAAATCTTAATGTCCATTGTAGAATCCACACAGGACAAAAGCCCTATAAGTGTGAAGAGTGTGGGAAAGGCTTTAGCATAGGCTCACACCTGCAAGCTTATCAGATAAGCCACACTGGAGAGAAACCATACAAGTGTGAGGTGTGTGGAAAAGGCTTTTTTCGGGCCTCAAACCTTTTGGATCATCAGAGAGGCCACACTGGAAACAAGCCCAATCAGTGTGATGTTTGTGGGAAGGGCTTCAGTCGTATTTCTGATTTTAATATCCACATTAGAGTCCACATAGGTGAAAAGCCCTATAAGTGTGAGGAGTGTGGGAAAGGCTTCAGTCAGGCCTCAAATCTTCTGGCCCATCAGAGAGGCCACACTGGAGAGAAGCCCTATAAATGTAACACGTGTGGAAAGACCTTCTGCCGGAGTTCAGATCTTAATGTTCGTTGTAGAATCCATACAGGAGAAAAACCCTATAAATGTGAGGAGTGTGGGAAAGCCTTCGGTCAGTTCTCAAGTCTCCAGGTGCACCAGAGGGTCCATACAGGAGAGAAACCATATCAGTGTGAAGAATGTGGGAAAGGCTTCAGTGTAGGTTCACAGTTTCAAGAGCACCAGAGGTGCCACACTGGAGAAAACCCCTATCGATGTGAGGACTGCGGGAAGGGTTTCTGTCGGGCCTCCAATTTTTTAGCTCATCGTGGGGTCCATACAGGAGAGAAACCGTACCCAAGTGATGTGTGTGGGAAACACTTCCGGCAGAGGTCCTACCTCCAAGCCCACCAGAGGGTCCACACGGGAGAGAAACCGTACAGATGCGAGGAGTGTGGGAAGGGCTTCAGCTCGAGCTCAAGTCTCCTGATTCACCAGTGAGTCCATGCCGAGGATGAGGGTCGCAAGGACCTTTCTTCACCAGAGGATTTGTACAGGAAATAAGCTCTATAAACTTAGGTTTTAATATTTTAAGAGGATGCTGAAATATCTAATCTGTGCTGTTGCTGGGCATGAAACAGTTATCCTACAACAGGGCACGTGTGTTAGAGCTATAGAAGACTGCCACAAGGTTTGGGGGCACCAGAGGGAACTAGTAAGAATGGGTCGTTGGTCATTTCATCCAGAATCTTGACCCTTAGCAGAGTCATGCAAACAAGATGCCCAGGGAGACAAACCTGGCCTGAGTTAACTCAAAGCCTGCACTGTTCTGTAGGACTTAACCCCCTCAGAAGGAGGACATCATTTGCAGGTGAATTTGCCTGCCTTTCCAGTGCCTGAAAGCATACGTTGTATGCTTTTGGCCATTGTTGAGTATCAAGAAAGCCAGTCATGGAAGCTCACAGTTGTACTTCCAGCTCCCGGGAGGCTGGGAAAAGCTTTCTGTAGGCTCAGCTTAGATACAGTGGGTGAGCCCATCTCAACACACAGATAGTAACAGGAAGCAGCAAGGGGTGCAATCATTTGAAAGGATTTTTTTTTTTTTTTGTAAAAATGTCCTTGGAAGTATTCTAGAAGCTTGCAGTGCATATGAATTAGGTGTCTATGTACATTTCCCAACCCTACAGGAAATATCTGTAAAATTCTGTGTGCAGAATCATCTGTGCTGTGGGCAGGACTTCAGTGTGCCATCATGTGCAAAAGTCATTCGTGCACTCTTGAGCTATGACAAGTATATACACACGTAACTCTCCCAACTCAAGGTCTGTAGGATGGTCTCTTGTGCACTGCGTGGAAGCATCATCTGTCAATAAAAAGCCTACGGCCAATGAGCTAAGGCAGGCTTAGAAGGTCCCACAAGGCAAGCATCTGTCGGGGAGAGTCCGGCATGGGAGATTCGCCCAGAACAATGATAGAGACAGACACATGAAACTAGGAATAGGTAAGCAGGCATGTAACACTCATTGAATAAAATAAACTGGTTTATGTTACTAGCTAGTCAGGGAACAAGCCCAAGCTTATGCCCTAGGTATTTATTTATATATAATTAAGTCTCAGAGTCATTATTTCAGGAACTTGGGCACTGGTGGAAAAGCTTGCAGTCACAAAAGTCTGTAAGGCTTCTAGGAACACAAGGTGCTTCATGCCCACCCTCAGTGCCAACAAGTACACTGCCCATGGAGCACGGTGCTTAGGTTTGTTCTCGAGCTTCCTGTGGAGTTAAATATGGACTATTGGTTCTTATACCAATAGATGCAGAAGGAAACATTTCACAAAGATTTCCATCTAGTTTTTATAATAAAAGTTCTCAGCTAAACTGCAGATGGTAAGTTCTAACCAAACGTGTTAGAACTCAGCTCTAATCTCAGCTCTCAGGAGGCAGGATGAGTTTGAGACCAACTGAATCTGAGGCCTTGTCTCAAAATGATCAAACAGGGCTAGTGAGAGTGGCGTGGTGGGTAAAGAAAGCTTCCTGTGGCTTGATGGCCTGAGCTCAATTCCAGGACTCACATAGTGGACAGGACTGACTCCCCTAAGTTGTCCTCTGGCCTGCATCATGGCACATATACACCCAACCCTTAAATTAAAAGGTAATTAAAAAATTAGGAGGGAGGTTGGGTCTCACTGTGTCTGGCTGGCCAGGAACTCAAATTTGTTTGCCTCCCAAATGTTGAGATTAAAGGAGTGCACCACACCTAGTCACAATAAAGGATTCTTTTAAACAAATCAAGAAATCTGCCATTTGAAAATGACTTTAAGTAGATAGTTTATTTACAGTAAAACTGACTTTTATATGTCATTCTAAGTTTTGAAAAATTCTGCTGGGCAACCACCACTATCAAGATTTTTTTTTTTTTTTTTTTTTTTTGCTTTTCGAGACAGGGTTTCTCCGTGTAGCCTGGCTGTCCTGGAACTCACTCTGTAGACCAGGCTGGCCTTGGAACTCAGAAATCTGCCTGCCTCTGGCTTCCAAGTGCTGGGATTAAAGACGTGCACCGCCACTGCCCAGCTCACTATCAAGATTTTAAATAGCTCCAGAGCTCTTTGTTCTGAGCCTCTGTAGTCCCCATAGTTACCCTTGGCAACAGTGATCTGTTTTCTTTGTAATAATTTACTTCTTCCAAAATGTAAATGGAATTGTGTAGTATGTGGCCTTTTGAATATAAGGTTTTCACTTTGTGGAATTCTTAAGTTCATCTTTCTTATGTATCTTTTGGGGGGTGACTAGGATTGAACCCTGAATTTCACATATTAAGCAAATGTTCTACCACTGAGTTGATCCCTGGGCTTATTGTTTCATTGCTGAATTAATATTTTTTCTTTTGTGTACTATACCATGTTTGTTTATTCTTTTACCACTTGAGTAATATTTGGATTTCTAGATTTGGTGACTGTCAGGAGCCATAATGGGACAAGCTAATAACTAGCAAGTGATCGTCCTGAAATGCCTGCTTCGGATTATTATATATTCTGCGACAGGTGTGCCCTTATTAAGCAAGGCTGTAAGGGATTCATTTTAGGAAAGATTCCTGTTTTTTTTTAAGATTCCTGTTATTAATATGCTTTTCCTGTTATTATTATACATATATAACAATCACTAAGTAATAGCACACCCCTTTGGAGCAGATCTCTGCAGATCCATGAAGATGTACTGTCTTGTGGTGATGCTATATAGACAAATAGATGACTTAAGTCTTAATGATGATCCTATAAGAATTCCTAAAATTATATCTGTGACTATTAAGCTCTTTCATAACAGGACTGCTATTAGACCCTTTTCTGATAGTCGAAACTGCAATGAGAACTCTGCCAGTCTCCCAAGTGTCACCAGTTAAAGGTCATAAAAAGGGAACTAAGGATTTATTATAGGTGTTAGGACAGAAGATAAAACGTTGACTGGGTCTATCTATACAAAACTTCACTAAACTTAGTTATTGTTTTAAACCTTCGGAGAGCCTGTGGAGCTGAGACAGGTGATGGATGTTTAGCTAGATAATTACTCCTAATGGTATGCATGTAAACATTCTGTTGTAAACTTCTATTTCAATTTATGATTTGCTTTTCTGTGTGAACTTTTGATGAACTTTTTAACATGTGATCATGTATTCTGAAGATGTTTAAGGACTGACAACAAAGAGAAGAGTCAGAACTAGGGGGCTGAGGTGAGAGGAACAGAGGTGAGAAGAACTGAGCTGAGAGAGGAACTGAACTGAGGAAAAGTTTTTAGACAGAACACTTTTTAGATTAGAAGGAGAATGCAGAGTGGAATAACTTAGAAACTATAGGTAACATAAAATACTAAGAGAGCAATGTGCAGAATGCAGAGGGAAAGATGAAAAAAGCAGATGCTGCAGAGAGCAGAAGGAGCAGGCAGGCTTCTCCTTACCATGGAACAGAACAGGCCAGGCAGGCTTGGCCTTATTAAAAGAAACACAGCTTTTTTCTTACAAACATGAGTTTAATTCATTTAGCATTAGAAGGGTAGAAGCCTTTTCTTTCTCTATATAATAAAGATTGGAGCTCCATTTTCCATCCAGAATGACTGAGTTCTTTCTGCACCTGTTCTTGGTCTTTTGCTCCATATGCATATGTAAGTATGGATGTGTGTGTAAGTATGTAATTGTGAGAACGTATGCATGTGTGTGTAAGTATGTAATTGTGAGAACGTATGCATGTGTGTGTAAGTATGTAATTGTGAGAATGCACGCAAGCTGGGCCCAACTGTATATGAATGGAAATGTATAAATGAATAAATGAGCATGAATGAATTTATGTGAAATTATTCATAGTTGCTTATATAAAAGTTTTTCATTCTGCCAGTGAGAGTCTCTTCTCCTGGTTCAATAGAAGTTTACTGCTCCAAACTTCCCCCTAGCCCGACAAGCAAGAGGCATCTGGACAATAGGAAAAAGGCTCTCCAATAAATCCTTTACTTAATCTCTTGCTGTTTTAGGAGGTGCAGAAACTGCAGTCTCTGGCCTCAGAGGATCACAGAAGGCAGGTCAGCTACAACAGCATAGTAACTTAGACTTAGATAAGTAAACTTCTTATTATACAGCAACCCTAAACTTCTTGTAAGACAAAGTCCCTGCCCCCTTTGAGGTTTGCCATTAACAACGAATCCATTTCAGCTAACTTTGCATCAGTGTGAGGTCATAGGGCCATCCAATTCAATGTCCTTTCAGTACGGAATTTCAGTCATATGTATGAAAAAGCCATGTGTTCATCTTTTCCTGGCCTCTGGGTCCCCGGATACTCTGTTGTTTTGCCAGATACTGTGTGATCAGAGCGGTTACAAAGAGTAGCTTCATATGATACACTGGAATCAGTGTGAGTCTTCCAGTCCCAGTCTTCTTCAAAATGAACGTGACTACTTTTCTTTTCTTTTTTGGATAACAAAAAATATTTTTACTAAAACATAAGATTCACAGAAGTTTCCAGACAAGCCCTATAAAAGGTCACAAGCTAGCTTCCTCTCCTCCTCTTCCTCTTCCTCCTTTTCCTCCTCCCTCTTCTTGGGGTGGGGGTGGGGTGGCAGTGAATCGACACTTGACAGCAAAGCCACAGTGTTATTAGTGAGGGCTGTGATGTCTATGTGATGTTGCCATTTTGATTCAGACAATCAGGCTTGTCCATCCACAGGGTCTAAAGTTAGACTTGGTGACAGAACATATTCTAAACAAGCTGGTTAGTTGTGTTTAATCACTGCAATTAGATCTCATAAGAGGAGGGAGGGGAAAAGGAGGAAAGAACCAATGAAACAAATAAATTACTCCCCCCCCC